>JANJGN010002797.1:0-58925 GCA_026770705.1 Isurus oxyrinchus
AGCGCGTTCCAGTTCTTAACCCCTCGATTGACCCTCCCTCCCCCACACTCTCAGGCAGCGCGTTCCAGATCCTAACTCCTCGATTGACCCTCCCTCCCCACACTCTCAGGCAGCGCTTTCCAGATCCCAACCCCTCGATTGACCCTCCCTCCCCCACACTCTCAGGCAGCACGTTCCAGACCCTAACCCCTCGACTGACCCTCCCTCCCCCACACTCTCAGGCAGCACATTCCAGATCCCAACCCCTCGATTGACCCTCCCTCCCCAAGACTCTCAGGCAACCCGTTCCAGATCTTAACCTCTCGATTGACCCTCCCTCCCCCACACTCTCAGGCAGTGCGTTCCAGACCCTAACCCCTCGATTGACCCTCCCTCCCCCACACTCTCAGGCAGCGCGTTCCAGATCCTAACTCCTCGATTGACCCTCCCTCCCTACACTCTCAGGCAGCGCGTTCCAGTCCCCAACCCCTCGATTGACCCTCCCTCCCCCACACTCTCAGGCAGCGCCTTCCAGATCCCAACCCATCGATTGACCCTCCCTCCCCCAGACTCTCAGGCAGAGCTTTCCAGACCCTAACCCCTCGATTGACCCTCCCTCCCCCACACTCTCAGGCAGCGTGTTCCAGACCCTAACCCCTCGATTGACCCTCTCTCCCCCACACTCTCAGGCAGCACGTTCCAGATCCCAACCCCTCGATTGACCCTCCCTCCCCCACACTCTCAGGCAGCGCGTTCCAGATCCTAACCCCTCGATTGACACTCCCTTCCCCACACACTCAGGCAGCGCCTTCCAGATCCTAGCACCTCGAATGACCCTCCCTCCCCCACACTATCAGGCAGCGCGTTCCAGACCCTAACCACTCAATTGACCCTCCCTCCCCCACACTCTCAGGCAACGCGTTCCAGATCTTAACCTCTCGATTGACCCTCCCTCCCCCACACTCACAGGCACCGCGTTCCAATTCCTAACCCCTCGATTGACCCTCCCTCCCCCACATCTGAGGCAGCGCGTTCCAGATCCGAACCCCTCGATTGACCCTCCATCCCCCACACTCTCAGGCAGCACGTTCCAGACCCTAACCCCTCGATTGAACCTCCCTCCCCCACACTCTCAGGCAGCGCGTTCCAGATCCTAACCCCTCGATTGACCCTCCCTTCCCCACACTCTCAGGCAGCGCCGTCCAGATCCTAACACCTCGAATAACCCTCCCTCCCCCACACTCTCAGGCCGCGCAATCCAGATCCTAACCCCTCGATTGACCCTCCCTCCCCCACACTCTCAGGCAACGCGTTCCAGATCTTAATCTCTCGATTGACCCTCCCTCCCCAACACTCACAGGCACCGCATTCCAGATCCTAACCCCTCGATTGACCCTCCCTCCCCCACACTCTCAGGCAGCGCGTTCCAGATCCTAACTCCTTGACTGACCCTCCCTCCCCACACTCTCAGGCAGCGCGTTCCAGATCCCAACCCCTCGATTGACCCTCCCTCCCCAACACTTTCAGGCAGCGCATTCCAGATCCCAACACCTCGATTGACCCTCCCTCCCCCACACTCTCAGGCACCGCGTTCCAGACCCTAACCCCTCAACTGACCCTCCCTCCCCCACACTCTCAGGCAACGCGTTCCAGATCTTAACCTCTCGATTGACCCTCCCTCCCCCACACTCACAGGCACCGCGTTCCAATTCCTAACCACTCGATTGACCCTCCCTCCCCCACACTCTCAGGCAGCGCGTTCCAGATCTTAACCCCTCGATTGACCCTCCATCCCCCACACTCTCAGGCAGGACGTTCCAGACCCTAACCCCTCGATTGAACCTCCCTCCCCCACTCTCTCAGGCAGCGCATTCCAGACCCTAACCCCTCGATTGACCGTCCCTCCCCCACACGCTCAGGCAGCGCATTCCAGATCCTAACCCCTCGATTGACCCTCCCTCACCCACACTCGCAGGCAGCGCCTTCCAGACCCTAACCCCTCGTTTGACCCTCCCTTCCCCACACTCTCAGGCAGCGCCTTCCAGATCCTAACACCTCGAATAACCCTCCCTCCCCCACACTCTCAGGCAGCACATTCCAGATCCCAACCCCTCGATTGACCCTCCCTCCCCAAGACTCTCAGGCAACCCGTTCCAGATCTTAACCTCTCGATTGACCCTCCCTCCCCCACACTCTCAGGCAGTGCGTTCCAGACCCTAACCCCTCGATTGACCCTCCCTCCCCCACACTCTCAGGCAGTGCGTTCCAGATCCTAACTCCTCGATTGACCCTCCCTCCCTACACTCTCAGGCAGCGCGTTCCAGTCCCCAACCCCTCGATTGACCCTCCCTCCCCCACACTCTCAGGCAGCGCCTTCCAGATCCCAACCCATCGATTGACCCTCCCTCCCCCACACTCTCAGGCAGAGCTTTCCAGACCCTAACCCCTCGATTGACCCTCCCTCCCCCACACTCTCAGGCAGCGTGTTCCAGACCCTAACCCCTCGATTGACCCTCCCTCCCCCACACTCTCAGGCAGCACGTTCCAGATCCCAACCCCTCGATTGACCCTCCCTCCCCCACACTCTCAGGCAGCGCGTTCCAGATCCTAACCCCTCGATTGACCCTCCCTTCCCCACACACTCAGGCAGCGCCTTCCAGATCCTAGCACCTCGAATGACCCTCCCTCCCCCACACTATCAGGCAGCGCGTTCCAGACCCTAACCCCTCAATTGACCCTCCCTCCCCCACACTCTCAGGCAACGCGTTCCAGATCTTAACCTCTCGATTGACCCTCCCTCCCCCACACTCACAGGCACCGCGTTCCAATTCCTAACCCCTCGATTGACCCTCCCTCCCCCACACTCTCAGGCAGCGCGTTCCAGATCCGAACCCCTCGATTGACCCTCCATCCCCCACACTCTCAGGCAGCACGTTCCAGACCCTAACCCCTCGATTGAACCTCCCTCCCCCACACTCTCAGGCAGCGCGTTCCAGATCCTAACCCCTCGATTGACCCTCCCTTCCCCACACTCTCAGGCAGCGCCGTCCAGATCCTAACACCTCGAATAACCCTCCCTCCCCCACACTCTCAGGCCGCGCAATCCAGACCCTAACCCCTCAACTGACCCTCCCTCCCCCACACTCTCAGGCAACGCGTTCCAGATCTTAACCTCTCGATTGACCCTCCCTCCCCCACACTCACAGGCACCGCGTTCCAATTCCTAACCACTCGATTGACCCTCCCTCCCCCACACTCTCAGGCAGCGCGTTCCAGATCTTAACCCCTCGATTGACCCTCCATCCCCCACACTCTCAGGCAGCACGTTCCAGACCCTAACCCCTCGATTGAACCTCCCTCCCCCACTCTCTCAGGCAGCGCCTTCCAGACCCTAACCCCTCGATTGACCGTCCCTCCCCCACACGCTCAGGCAGTGCGTTCCAGATCCTAACCCCTCGATTGACCCTCCCTCCCCCACACTCGCAGGCAGCGCCTTCCAGACCCTAACCCCTCGTTTGACCCTCCCTTCCCCACACTCTCAGGCAGCGCCTTCCAGATCCTAACACCTCGAATAACCCTCCCTCCCCCACACTCTCAGGCAGCGCATTCCAGATCCCAACCCCTCGATTGACACTCCCTCCCTAACACTCTCAGGCAACCCGTTCCAGATCTTAACCTCTCGATTGACCCTCCCTCCCCCACACTCTCAGGCAGTGCGTTCCAGACCCTAACCCCTCGATTGACCCTCCCTCCCCCACACTCTCAGGCAGTGCGTTCCAGATCCTAACTCCTCGATTGACCCTCCCTCCCTACACTCTCAGGCAGCGCGTTCCAGTCCCCAACCCCTCGATTGACCCTCCCTCCCCCACACTCTCAGGCAGCGCCTTCCACATCCCAACCCATCGATTGACCCTCCCTCCCCCACACTCTCAGGCAGAGCTTTCCAGACCCTAACCCCTCGATTGACCCTCCCTCCCCCACACTCTCAGGCAGCGTGTTCCAGACCCTAACCCCTCGATTGACCCTCCCTCCCCCACACTCTCAGGCAGCACGTTCCAGATCCCAACCCCTCGATTGACCCTCCCTCCCCCACACTCTCAGGCAGCGCGTTCCAGATCCTAACCCCTCGATTGACCCTCCCTTCCCCATACACTCAGGCAGCGCCTTCCAGATCCTAGCACCTCGAATGACCCTCCCTCCCCCACACTATCAGGCAGCGCGTTCCAGACCCTAACCCCTCAATTGACCCTCCCTCCCCCACACTCTCAGGCAACGCGTTCCAGATCTTAACCTCTCGATTGACCCTCCCTCCCCCCACACTCACAGGCACCGCGTTCCAATTCCTAACCCCTCGATTGACCCTCCCTCCCCCACACTCTCAGGCAGCGCGTTCCAGATCCGAACCCCTCGATTGACCCTCCATCCCCCACACTCTCAGGCAGCACGTTCCAGACCCTAACCCCTCGATTGAACCTCCCTCCCCCACACTCTCAGGCAGCGCGTTCCAGATCCTAACCCCTCGATTGACCCTCCCTTCCCCACACTCTCAGGCAGCGCCGTCCAGATCCTAACACCTCGAATAACCCTCCCTCCCCCACACTCTCAGGCCGCGCAATCCAGATCCTAACCCCTCGATTGAGCCTCCCTCCCCCACACTCTCAGGCAACGCGTTCCAGATCTTAATCTCTCGATTGACCCTCCCTCCCCCACACTCACAGGCACCGCATTCCAGATCCTAACCCCTCGATTGACCCTCCCTCCCCCACACTCTCAGGCAGCGCGTTCCAGATCCTAACTCCTTGACTGACCCTCCCTCCCCACACTCTCAGGCAGCGCGTTCCAGATCCCAACCCCTCGATTGACCCTCCCTCCCCAACACTTTCAGGCAGCGCATTCCAGATCCCAACACCTCGATTGACCCTCCCTCCCCCACACTCTCAGGCACCGCGTTCCAGACCCTAACCCCTCAACTGACCCTCCCTCCCCCACACTCTCAGGCAACGCGTTCCAGATCTTAACCTCTCGATTGACCCACCCTCCCCCACACTCACAGGCACCGCGTTCCAATTCCTAACCACTCGATTGACCCTCCCTCCCCCACACTCTCAGGCAGCGCGTTCCAGATCTTAACCCCTCGATTGACCCTCCATCCCCCACACTCTCAGGCAGCACGTTCCAGACCCTAACCCCTCGATTGAACCTCCCTCCCCCACTCTCTCAGGCAGCGCCTTCCAGACCCTAACCCCTCGATTGACCGTCCCCTCCCCCACACGCTCAGGCAGTGCGTTCCAGATCCTAACCCCTCGATTGACCCTCCCTCCCCCACACTCGCAGGCAGCGCCTTCCAGACCCTAACCCCTCGTTTGACCCTCCCTTCCCCACACTCTCAGGCAGCGCCTTCCAGATCCTAACACCTCGAATAACCCTCCCTCCCCCACACTCTCAGGCAGCGCATTCCAGATCCCAACCCCTCGATTGACACTCCCTCCCTAACACTTTCAGGCAGCGCGTTCCAGATCCCAACCCCTCGATTGACACTCCCTCCCACACACTCTCAGGCAGCGCGTTCCAGATCCTAACCCCTCGATTGACCCTCCCTCCCCCACACTCTCAGGCAGCACGTTCCAGACCCTAACCCCTCGATTCACCCTCCCTCCCCCACACTCTCAGGCAGCGCATTCCAGATCCTAACCCCTCGATTGACGCTCCCTCCCCCACACTCTCAGGCACCGTGATCCAGATCCTAACCCCTCGATTGACCCTCCCTCCCCCACACTCTCAGGCAGCGCGTTCCAGATCCTAACCCCTCGATTGACCCTCCCTCCCCCACACTCTCAGGCAACGCGTTCCAGATCTTAACCTCTCGATTGACCCTCCCTCCCCCACACTCACAGGCACCGCGTTCCAGATCCTAACCCCTCGATTGACCCTCCCTCCCCCACACTCTTAGGCAGCGCGTTCCAGATCCTAACCATTCGATTGACCCTCCCTCCCCACACTCTCAGGCAGTGCGTTCCAGATCCCAACCCCTCGATTGACCCTCCCTCCCCGACACTCTCAGGCAGCGCATTCCAGATCCTAACCCCTCGATTGACGCTCCCTCCCCCACACTCTCAGGCACCGCGTTCCAGATCCTAACCCCTTGATTGACCCTCCCTCCCCCACACTCTCAGGCAACGCGTTCCAGATCCTAACCCCTTGATTGACCCTCCCTCCCCACACTCTCAGGCAGCGCGTTCCAGATCCCAACCCCTCGATTGACCCTCCCTCCCCCACACTCTCAGGCAGCACGTTCCAGACCCTAACCCCTCGACTGACCCTCCCTCCCCCACACTCTCAGGCAGCACATTCCAGACCCCAACCCCTCGATTGACCCTCCCTCCCCAAGACTCTCAGGCAACCCGTTCCAGATCTTAACCTCTCGATTGACCCTCCCTCCCCCACACTCTCAGGCAGTGCGTTCCAGACCCTAACCCCTCGATTGACCCTCCCTCCCCCACACTCTCAGGCAGCGCGTTCCAGATCCTAACTCCTCGATTGACCCTCCCTCCCTACACTCTCAGGCAGCGCGTTCCAGTCCCCAACCCCTCGAGTGACCCTCCCTCCCCCACACTCTCAGGCAGCACGTTCCAGATCCCAAACCCTCGATTGACCCTCCCTCCCCCACACTCTCAGGCAGCGCGTTCCAGATCCTAACCCCTCGATTGACCCTCCCTTCCCCACACACTCAGGCAGCGCCTTCCAGATCCTAGCACCTCGAATGACCCTCCCTCCCCCACACTATCAGGCAGCGCGTTCCAGACCCTAACCCCTCAATTGACCCTCCCTCCCCCACACTCTCAGGCAACGCGTTCCAGATCTTAACCTCTCGATTGACCCTCCCTCCCCCACACTCACAGGCACCGCATTCCAATTCCTAACCCCTCGATTGACCCTCCCTCCCCCACACTCTCAGGCAGCGCGTTCCAGATCCGAACCCCTCGATTGACCCTCCATCCCCCACACTCTCAGGCAGCGCGTTCCAGATCCTAACCCCTCGATTGACCCTCCCTCGCCCACACTCTCAGGCAGCGCGTTCCAGATCCTAACCCCTCGATTGACCCTCCCTCCCCCACACTCTCAGGCAGCGCGTTCCAGATCCTAACTCCTCGATTGACCCTCCCTCCCCACACTCTCAGGCAGCACGTTCCAGATCCCAACCCCTCGATTGACCCTCCCTCCCCAACACTTTCAGGCAGCGCGTTCCAGATCCCAACCCCTTGATTGACCCTCCCTCCCCCACACTCTCAGGCACCGCGTTCCAGATCCTAACCCCTCGATTGACCCTCCCTCCCCCACACTCTCAGGCAGCGCCTTCCAGATCCTAACCCCTCGATTGACGCTACCTCCCCCACACTCTCAGGCACCGCGTTCCAGATCCTAACCCCTTGATTGACCCTCCCTCCCCCACACTCTCAGGCAGCGCATTCCAGATCCTAACCCCTCGATTGACCCTCCCTCCCCCACACTCTCAGGCAGCACGTTCCAGACCCTAACCCCTCGACTGACCCTCCCTCCCCCACACTCTCAGGCAGCACATTCCAGATCCCAACCCCTCGATTGAACCTCCCTCCCCAAGACTCTCAGGCAACCCGTTCCAGATCTTAACCTCTCGATTGACCCTCCCTCCCCCACACTCTCAGGCAGTGCGTTCCAGACCCTAACCCCTCGATTGACCCTCCCTCCCCCACACTCTCAGGCAGCGCGTTCCAGATCCTAACTCCTCGACTGACCCTCCCTCCCCCACACTCTCAGGCAGCGCGTTCCAGACCCCAACCCCTCGATTGACCCACCCTCCCCCACACTCTCAGGCAGTGCCTTCCAGATCCCAACCCATCGATTGACCCTCCCTCCCCCACACTCTCAGGCAGCGCTTTCCAGACCCTAACCCCTCGATTGACCCTCCCTCCCACACACTCTCAGGCAGCGTGTTCCAGACCCTAACCCCTCGTTTGACGCTCCCTCCCCCACACTCTCAGGCAGCACGTTCCAGATCCCAACCCCTCGATTGACCCTCCCTCCCCCACACTCTCAGGCAGCACGTTCCAGACCCTAACCCCTCGATTGAACCTCCCTCACCCACACTCTCTGGCAGCGACTTCCAGACCCTAACCCCTCGATTGACCCTCCCTTCCCCACACACTCAGGCAGCGCCTTCCAGATCCTAGCACCTCGAATGACCCTCCCTCCCCCACACTATCAGGCAGCGCGTTCCAGACCCTAACCCCTCAATTGACCCTCCCTCCCCCACACTCTCAGGCAACGCGTTCCAGATCTTAACCTCTCGATTGACCCTCCCTCCCCCACACTCACAGACACCGCGTTCCAATTCCTAACCCCTCGATTGACCCTCCCTCCCCCACACTCTCAGGCAGCGCGTTCCAGATCCGAACCCCTCGATTGACCCTCCATTCCCCACACTCTCAGGCAGCACGTTCCAGACCCTAATCCCTCGATTGAACCTCCCTCCCCCACACTCTCAGGCAGCGCGTTCCAGATCCTAACCCCTCGATTGATCCTCCCTCCCTCACACTCTCAGGCAGCGCCTTCCAGACCCTAACCCCTCGATTGACCCTCCCTTCCCCACACTCTCAGGCAGCGCCGTCCAGATCCTAACACCTCGAATAACCCTCCCTCCCCCACACTCTCAGGCAGCGCATTCCAGATCCTAACCCATCGATTGACCCTCCCTCCCCCACACTCTCAGGCAACGCGTTCCAGATCTTAACCTCTCGATTGACCCTCCCTCCCCCACACTCACAGGCACAGCATTCCAGATCCTAACCCCTCGATTGACCCTCCCTCCCCCACACTCTCAGGCAGCGCGTTCCAGATCCTAACTCCTCGATTGACCCTCCCTCCCCACACTCTCAGGCAGCACGTTCCAGATCCCAACCCCTCGATTGACCCTCCCTCCCCAACACTTTCAGGCAGCGCGTTCCAGATCCCAACCCCTTGATTGACCCTCCCTCCCCCACACTCTCAGGCAGCGCGTTCCAGATCCTAACCCCTCGATTGACCCTCCCTCCCCCACACTCTCAGGCAGCGCATTCCAGATCCTAACCCCTCGATTGACGCTCCCTCCCCCACACTCTCAGGCACCGCGTTCCAGATCCTAACCCCTTGATTGACCCTCCCTCCCCCACACTCTCAGGCAGCGCGTTCCAGTTCTTAACCCCTCGATTGACCCTCCCTCCCCCACACTCTCAGGCAGCGCGTTCCAGATCCTAACTCCTCGATTGACCCTCCCTCCCCACACTCTCAGGCAGCGCTTTCCAGATCCCAACCCCTCGATTGACCCTCCCTCCCCAAGACCCTCAGGCAACCCGTTCCAGATCTTAACCTCTCGATTGACCCTCCCTCCCCCACACTCTCAGGCAGTGCGTTCCAGACCCTAACCCCTCGATTGACCCTCCCTCCCCCACACTCTCAGGCAGCGCGTTCCAGATCCTAACTCCTCGATTGACCCTCCCTCCCTACACTCTCAGGCAGCGCGTTCCAGTCCCCAACCCCTCGATTGACCCTCCCTCCCCCACACTCTCAGGCAGCGCCTTCCAGATCCCAACCCATCGATTGACCCTCCCTCCCCCACACTCTCAGGCAGAGCTTTCCAGACCCTAACCCCTCGATTGACCCTCCCTCCCCCACACTCTCAGGCAGCGTGTTCCAGACCCTAACCCCTCGATTGACCCTCCCTCCCCCACACTCTCAGGCAGCACGTTCCAGATCCCAACCCCTCGATTGACCCTCCCTCCCCAACACTTTCAGGCAGCGCGTTCCAGATCCCAACCCCTTGATTGACCCTCCCTCCCCCACACTCTCAGGCACCGCGTTCCAGATCCTAACCCCTCGATTGACCCTCCCTCCCCCACACTCTCAGGCAGCGCCTTCCAGATCCTAACCCCTCGATTGACGCTACCTCCCCCACACTCTCAGGCACCGCGTTCCAGATCCTAACCCCTTGATTGACCCTCCCTCCCCCACACTCTCAGGCAGCGCATTCCAGATCCTAACCCCTCGATTGACCCTCCCTCCCCCACACTCTCAGGCAGCACGTTCCAGACCCTAACCCCTCGACTGACCCTCCCTCCCCCACACTCTCAGGCAGCACATTCCAGATCCCAACCCCTCGATTGAACCTCCCTCCCCAAGACTCTCAGGCAACCCGTTCCAGATCTTAACCTCTCGATTGACCCTCCCTCCCCCACACTCTCAGGCAGTGCGTTCCAGACCCTAACCCCTCGATTGACCCTCCCTCCCCCACACTCTCAGGCAGCGCGTTCCAGATCCTAACTCCTCGACTGACCCTCCCTCCCCCACACTCTCAGGCAGCGCGTTCCAGACCCCAACCCCTCGATTGACCCACCCTCCCCCACACTCTCAGGCAGTGCCTTCCAGATCCCAACCCATCGATTGACCCTCCCTCCCCCACACTCTCAGGCAGCGCTTTCCAGACCCTAACCCCTCGATTGACCCTCCCTCCCACACACTCTCAGGCAGCGTGTTCCAGACCCTAACCCCTCGTTTGACGCTCCCTCCCCCACACTCTCAGGCAGCACGTTCCAGATCCCAACCCCTCGATTGACCCTCCCTCCCCCACACTCTCAGGCAGCACGTTCCAGACCCTAACCCCTCGATTGAACCTCCCTCACCCACACTCTCTGGCAGCGACTTCCAGACCCTAACCCCTCGATTGACCCTCCCTTCCCCACACACTCAGGCAGCGCCTTCCAGATCCTAGCACCTCGAATGACCCTCCCTCCCCCACACTATCAGGCAGCGCGTTCCAGACCCTAACCCCTCAATTGACCCTCCCTCCCCCACACTCTCAGGCAACGCGTTCCAGATCTTAACCTCTCGATTGACCCTCCCTCCCCCACACTCACAGACACCGCGTTCCAATTCCTAACCCCTCGATTGACCCTCCCTCCCCCACACTCTCAGGCAGCGCGTTCCAGATCCGAACCCCTCGATTGACCCTCCATTCCCCACACTCTCAGGCAGCACGTTCCAGACCCTAATCCCTCGATTGAACCTCCCTCCCCCACACTCTCAGGCAGCGCGTTCCAGATCCTAACCCCTCGATTGATCCTCCCTCCCTCACACTCTCAGGCAGCGCCTTCCAGACCCTAACCCCTCGATTGACCCTCCCTTCCCCACACTCTCAGGCAGCGCCGTCCAGATCCTAACACCTCGAATAACCCTCCCTCCCCCACACTCTCAGGCAGCGCATTCCAGATCCTAACCCATCGATTGACCCTCCCTCCCCCACACTCTCAGGCAACGCGTTCCAGATCTTAACCTCTCGATTGACCCTCCCTCCCCCACACTCACAGGCACAGCATTCCAGATCCTAACCCCTCGATTGACCCTCCCTCCCCCACACTCTCAGGCAGCGCGTTCCAGATCCTAACTCCTCGATTGACCCTCCCTCCCCACACTCTCAGGCAGCACGTTCCAGATCCCAACCCCTCGATTGACCCTCCCTCCCCAACACTTTCAGGCAGCGCGTTCCAGATCCCAACCCCTTGATTGACCCTCCCTCCCCCACACTCTCAGGCAGCGCGTTCCAGATCCTAACCCCTCGATTGACCCTCCCTCCCCCACACTCTCAGGCAGCGCATTCCAGATCCTAACCCCTCGATTGACGCTCCCTCCCCCACACTCTCAGGCACCGCGTTCCAGATCCTAACCCCTTGATTGACCCTCCCTCCCCCACACTCTCAGGCAGCGCGTTCCAGTTCTTAACCCCTCGATTGACCCTCCCTCCCCCACACTCTCAGGCAGCGCGTTCCAGATCCTAACTCCTCGATTGACCCTCCCTCCCCACACTCTCAGGCAGCGCTTTCCAGATCCCAACCCCTCGATTGACCCTCCCTCCCCCACACTCTCAGGCAGCACGTTCCAGACCCTAACCCCTCGACTGACCCTCCCTCCCCCACACTCTCAGGCAGCACATTCCAGATCCCAACCCCTCGATTGACCCTCCCTCCCCAAGACCCTCAGGCAACCCGTTCCAGATCTTAACCTCTCGATTGACCCTCCCTCCCCCACACTCTCAGGCAGTGCGTTCCAGACCCTAACCCCTCGATTGACCCTCCCTCCCCCACACTCTCAGGCAGCGCGTTCCAGATCCTAACTCCTCGATTGACCCTCCCTCCCTACACTCTCAGGCAGCGCATTCCAGTCCCCAACCCCTCGATTGACCCTCCCTCCCCCACACTCTCAGGCAGCGCCTTCCAGATCCCAACCCATCGATTGACCCTCCCTCCCCCACACTCTCAGGCAGAGCTTTCCAGACCCTAACCCCTCGATTGACCCTCCCTCCCCCACACTCTCAGGCAGCGTGTTCCAGACCCTAACCCCTCGATTGACCCTCCCTCCCCCACACTCTCAGGCAGCACGTTCCAGATCCCAACCCCTCGATTGACCCTCCCTCCCCCACACTCTCAGGCAGCGCGTTCCAGATCCTAACCCCTCGATTGACCCTCCCTTCCCCACACACTCAGGCAGCGCCTTCCAGATCCTAGCACCTCGAATGACCCTCCCTCCCCCACACTCTCAGGCAACGCGTTCCAGATCTTAACCTCTCGATTGACCCTCCCTCCCCCACACTCACAGGCACCGCGTTCCAATTCCTAACCCCTCGATTGACCCTCCCTCCCCCACACTCTCAGGCAGCGCGTTCCAGATCCGAACCCCTCGATTGACCCTCCATCCCCCACACTCTCAGGCAGCACGTTCCAGACCCTAACCCCTCGATTGAACCTCCCTCCCCCACACTCTCAGGCAGCGCGTTCCAGATCCTAACCCCTCGATTGACCCTCCCTCCCCCACACTCTCAGGCCGCGCAATCCAGATCCTAACCCCTCGATTGACCCTCCCACCTCCACACTCTCAGGCAACGCGTTCCAGATCTTAATCTCTCGATTGACCCTCCCTCCCCCACACTCACAGGCACCGCATTCCAGATCCTAACCCCTCGATTGACCCTCCCTCCCCCACACTCTCAGGCAGCGCGTTCCAGATCCTAACTCCTTGACTGACCCTCCCTCCCCACACTCTCAGGCAGCGCATTCCAGATCCCAACCCCTCGATTGACCCTCCCTCCCCAACACTTTCAGGCAGCGCATTCCAGATCCCAACACCTCGATTGACCCTCCCTCCCCCACACTCTCAGGCACCGCGTTCCAGACCCTAACCCCTCAACTGACCCTACCTCCCCCACACTCTCAGGCAACGCGTTCCAGATCTTAACCTCTCGATTGACCCTCCCTCCCCCACACTCACAGGCACCGCATTCCAATTCCTAACCACTCGATTGACCCTCCCTCCCCCACACTCTCAGGCAGCGCGTTCCAGATCTTAACCCCTCGATTGACCCTCCATCCCCCACACTCTCAGGCAGCACGTTCCAGACCCTAACCCCTCGATTGAACCTCCCTCCCCCACACTCTCAGGCAGCGCCTTCCAGACCCTAACCCCTCGATTGACCGTCCCTCCCCCACACGCTCAGGCAGCGCGTTCCAGATCCTAACCCCTCGATTGACCCTCCCTCCCCCACACTCGCAGGCAGCGCCTTCCAGACCCTAACCCCTCGTTTGACCCTCCCTTCCCCACACTCTCAGGCAGCGCCTTCCAGATCCTAACACCTCGAATAACCCTCCCTCCCCCACACTCTCAGGCAGCGCATTCCAGATCCCAACCCCTCGATTGACACTCCCTCCCACACACTCTCAGGCAGCGCGTTCCAGATCCTAACCCCTCGATTGACCCTCCCTCCCCCACACTCTCAGGCAGCACGTTCCAGACCCTAACCCCTCGATTGACCCTCCCTCCCCCACACTCTCAGGCAGCGCATTCCAGATCCTAACCCCTCGATTGACGCTCCCTCCCCCACACTCTCAGGCACCGTGATCCAGATCCTAACCCCTCGATTGACCCTCCCTCCCCCACACTCTCAGGCAGCGCGTTCCAGATCCTAACCCCTCGATTGACCCTCCCTCCCCCACACTCTCAGGCAACGCGTTCCAGATCTTAACCTCTCGATTGACCCTCCCTCCCCCACACTCACAGGCACCGCGTTCCAGATCCTAACCCCTCGATTGACCTTCCCTCCCCCACACTCTTAGGCAGCGCGTTCCAGATCCTAACCATTCGATTGACCCTCCCTCCCCACACTCTCAGGCAGTGCGTTCCAGATCCCAACCCCTCGATTGACCCTCCCTCCCCCACACTCTCAGGCAGCGCGTTCCAGATCCTAACCCCTCGATTGACGCTCCCTCCCCCACACTCACAGACACCGCGTTCCAATTCCTAACCCCTCGATTGACCCTCCCTCCCCCACACTCTCAGGCAGCGCGTTCCAGATCCGAACCCCTCGATTGACCCTCCATCCCCCACACTCTCAGGCAGCACGTTCCAGACCCTAATCCCTCGATTGAACCTCCCTCCCACCCACTCTCAGGCAGCGCGTTCCAGATCCTAACCCCTCGATTGATCCTCCCTCCCCCACACTCTCAGGCAGCGCCTTCCAGACCCTAACCCCTCGATTGACCCTCCCTTCCCCACACTCTCAGGCAGCGCCGTCCAGATCCTAACACCTCGAATAACCCTCCCTCCCCCACACTCTCAGGCAGCGCATTCCAGATCCTAACCCCTCGATTGACCCTCCCTCCCCCACACTCTCAGGCAACGCGTTCCAGATCTTAACCTCTCGATTGACCCTCCCTCCCCCACACTCACAGGCACAGCATTCCAGATCCTAACCCCTCGATTGACCCTCCCTCCCCCACACTCTCAGGCAGCGCGTTCCAGATCCTAACTCCTCGATTGACCCTCCCTCCCCACACTCTCAGGCAGCACGTTCCAGATCCCAACCCCTCGATTGACCCTCCCTCCCCAACACTTTCAGGCAGCGCGTTCCAGATCCCAACCCCTTGATTGACCCTCCCTCCCCCACACTCTCAGGCACCGCGTTCCAGATCCTAACCCCTCGATTGACCCTCCCTCCCCCACACTCTCAGGCAGCGCATTCCAGATCCTAACCCCTCGATTGACGCTCCCTCCCCCACACTCTCAGGCACCGCGTTCCAGATCCTAACCCCTTGATTGACCCTCCCTCCCCCACACTCTCAGGCAGCGCGTTCCAGTTCTTAACCCCTCGATTGACCCTCCCTCCCCCACACTCTCAGGCAGCGCGTTCCAGATCCTAACTCCTCGATTGACCCTCCCTCCCCACACTCTCAGGCAGCGCTTTCCAGATCCCAACCCCTCGATTGACCCTCCCTCCCCCACACTCTCAGGCAGCACGTTCCAATCCCTAACCCCTCGACTGACCTTCCCTCCCCCACACTCTCAGGCAGCACATTCCAGATCCCAACCCCTCGATTGACCCTCCCTCCCCAAGACTCTCAGGCAACCCGTTCCAGATCTTAACCTCTCGATTGACCCTCCCTCCCCCACACTCTCAGGCAGTGCGTTCCAGACCCTAACCCCTCGATTGACCCTCCCTCCCCCACACTCTCAGGCAGCGCGTTCCAGATCCTAACTCCTCGATTGACCCTCCCTCCCTACACTCTCAGGCAGCGCGTTCCAGTCCCCAACCCCTTGATTGACCCTCCCTCCCCCACACTCTCAGGCAGCGCCTTCCAGATCCCAACCCATCGATTGACCCTCCCTCCCCCACACTCTCAGGCAGAGCTTTCCAGACCCTAACCCCTCGATTGACCCTCCCTCCCCCACACTCTCAGGCAGCGTGTTCCAGACCCTAACCCCTCGATTGACCCTCCCTCCCCCACACTCTCAGGCAGCACGTTCCAGATCCCAACCCCTCGATTGACCCTCCCTCCCCCACACTCTCAGGCAGCGCGTTCCAGATCCTAACCCCTCGATTGACCCTCCCTTCCCCACACACTCAGGCAGCGCCTTCCAGATCCTAGCACCTCGAATGACCCTCCCTCCCCCACACTATCAGGCAGCGCGTTCCAGACCCTAACCCCTCAATTGACCCTCCCTCCCCCACACTCTCAGGCAACGCGTTCCAGATCTTAACCTCTCGATTGACCCTCCCTCCCCCACACTCACAGGCACCGCGTTCCAATTCCTAACCCCTCGATTGACCCTCCCTCCCCCACACTCTCAAGCAGCGCGTTCCAGATCCGAACCCCTCGATTGACCCTCCATCCCCCACACTCTCAGGCAGCACGTTCCAGACCCTAACCCCTCGATTGAACCTCCCTCCCCCACACTCTCAGGCAGCGCGTTCCAGATCCTAACCCCTCGATTGACCCTCCCTTCCCCACACTCTCAGGCAGCGCCGTCCAGATCCTAACACCTCGAATAACCCTCCCTCCCCCACACTCTCAGGCCGCGCAATCCAGATCCTAACCCCTCGATTGACCCTCCCTCCCCCACACTCTCAGGCAACGCGTTCCAGATCTTAATCTCTCGATTGACCCTCCCTCCCCCACACTCACAGGCACCGCATTCCTGATCCTAACCCCTCGATTGACCCTCCCTCCCCCACACTCTCAGGCAGCGCGTTCCAGATCCTAACTCCTTGACTGACCCTCCCTCCCCACACTCTCAGGCAGCGCGTTCCAGATCCCAACCCCTCGATTGACCCTCCCTCCCCAACACTTTCAGGCAGCGCATTCCAGATACCAACACCTCGATTGACCCTCCCTCCCCCACACTCTCAGGCACCGCGTTCCAGACCCTAACCCCTCAACTGACCCTCCCTCCCCCACACTCTCAGGCAACGCGTTCCAGATCTTAACCTCTCGATTGACCCTCCCTCCCCCACACTCACAGGCACCGCGTTCCAATTCCTAACCACTCGATTGACCCTCCCTCCCCCACACTCTCAGGCAGCGCGTTCCAGATCTTAACCCCTCGATTGACCCTCCATCCCCCACACTCTCAGGCAGCACGTTCCAGACCCTAACCCCTCGATTGAACCTCCCTCCCCCACACTCTCAGGCAGCGCCTTCCAGACCCTAACCCCTCGATTGACCCTCCCTCCCCCACACGCTCAGGCAGCGCGTTCCAGATCCTAACCCCTCGATTGACCCTCCCTCCCCCACACTCGCAGGCAGCGCCTTCCAGACCCTAACCCCTCGTTTGACCCTCCCTTCCCCACACTCTCAGGCAGCGCCTTCCAGATCCTAACACCTCGAATAACCCTCCCTCCCCCACACTCTCAGGCAGCGCATTCCAGATCCCAACCCCTCGATTGACACTCCCTCCCTAACACTTTCAGGCAGCGCGTTCCAGATCCCAACCCCTCGATTGACACTCCCTCCCACACACTCTCAGGCAGCGCGTTCCAGATCCTAACCCCTCGATTGACCCTCCCTCTCCCACACTCTCAGGCAGCACGTTCCAGACCCTAACCCCTCGATTGACCCTCCCTCCCCCACACTCTCAGGCAGCGCATTCCAGATCCTAACCCCTCGATTGACGCTCCCTCCCCCACACTCTCAGGCACCGTGATCCAGATCCTAACCCCTCGATTGACCCTCCCTCCCCCACACTCTCAGGCAGCGCGTTCCAGATCCTAACCCCTCGATTGACCCTCCCTCCCCCACACTCTCAGGCAACGCGTTCCAGATCTTAACCTCTCGATTGACCCTCCCTCCCCCACACTCACAGGCACCGCGTTCCAGATCCTAACCCCTCGATTGACCCTCCCTCCCCCACACTCTTAGGCAGCGCGTTCCAGATCCTAACCATTCGATTGACCCTCCCTCCCCACACTCTCAGGCAGTGCGTTCCAGATCCCAACCCCTCGATTGACCCTCCCTCCCCGACACTCTCAGGCAGCGCGTTCCAGATCCTAACCCCTTGATTGACCCTCCCTCCCCCACACTCTCAGGCAGCGCGTTCCAGATCCGAACCCCTCGATTGACCCTCCATCCCCCACACTCTCAGGCAGCGCGTTCCAGATCCTAACCCCTCGATTGACCCTCCCTCCCCCACACTCTCAGGCAGCGCGTTCCAGATCCTAACCCCTCGATTGACCCTCCCTCCCCCACACTCTCAGGCAGCGCGTTCCAGATCCTAACTCCTCGATTGACCCTCCCTCCCCACACTCTCAGGCAGCACGTTCCAGATCCCAACCCCTCGATTGACCCTCCCTCCCCAACACTTTCAGGCAGCGCGTTCCAGATCCCAACCCCTTGATTGACCCTCCCTCCCCCACACTCTCAGGCACTGCGTTCCAGATCCTAACCCCTCGATTGACCCTCCCTCCCCCACACTCTCAGGCAGCGCCTTCCAGATCCTAACCCCTCGATTGACGCTACCTCCCCCACACTCTCAGGCACCGCGTTCCAGATCCTAACCCCTTGATTGACCCTCCCTCCCCCACACTCTCAGGCAGCGCGTTCCAGATCCTAACCCCTCGATTGACCCTCCCTCCCCCACACTCTCAGGCAGCGCGTTCCAGATCCTAAATCCTCGATTGACCCTCCCTCCCCACATTCTCAGGCAGCGCGTTCCAGATCCCAACCCCTCGATTGACCCTCCCTCCCCCACACTCTCAGGCAGCACGTTCCAGACCCTAACCCCTCGACTGACCCTCCCTCCCCCACACTCTCAGGCAGCACATTCCAGATCCCAACCCCTCGATTGAACCTCCCTCCCCAAGACTCTCAGGCAACCCGTTCCAGATCTTAACCTCTCGATTGACCCTCCCTCCCCCACACTCTCAGGCAGTGCGTTCCAGACCCTAACCCCTCGATTGACCCTCCCTCCCCCACACTCTCAGGCAGCGCGTTCCAGATCCTAACTCCTCGACTGACCCTCCCTCCCCCACACTCTCAGGCAGCGCGTTCCAGACCCCAACCCCTCGATTGACCCACCCTCCCCCACACTCTCAGGCAGTGCCTTCCAGATCCCAACCCATCGATTGACCCTCCCTCCCCCACACTCTCAGGCAGCGATTTCCAGACCCTAACCCCTCGATTGACCCTCCCTCCCCCACACTCTCAGGCAGCGTGTTCCAGACCCTAACCCCTCGTTTGACCCTCCCTCCCCCACAGTCTCAGGCAGCACGTTCCAGATCCCAACCCCTCGAATGACCCTCCCTCCCCCACACTCTCAGGCAGCACGTTCCAGACCCTAACCCCTCGATTGAACCTCCCTCACCCACACTCTCTGGCAGCGACTTCCAGACCCTAACCCCTCGATTGACCCTCCCTTCCCCACACACTCAGGCAACGCGTTCCAGATCTTAACCTCTCGATTGACCCTCCCTCCCCCACACTCACAGACACCGCGTTCCAATTCCTAACCCCTCGATTGACCCTCCCTCCCCCACACTCTCAGGCAGCGCGTTCCAGATCCGAACCCCTCGATTGACCCTCCATTCCCCACACTCTCAGGCAGCACGTTCCAGACCCTAATCCCTCGATTGAACCTCCCTCCCCCACACTCTCAGGCAGCGCGTTCCAGATCCTAACCCCTCGATTGATCCTCCCTCCCCCACACTCTCAGGCAGCGCCTTCCAGACCCTAACCCCTCGATTGACCCTCCCTTCCCCACACTCTCAGGCAGCGCCGTCCAGATCCTAACACCTCGAATAACCCTCCCTCCCCCACACTCTCAGGCAACGCGATCCAGATCTTAACCTCTCGATTGACCCTCCCTCCACCACACTCACAGGCACAGCATTCCAGATCCTAACCCCTCGATTGACCCTCCCTCCCCCACACTCTCAGGCAGCGCGTTCCAGATCCTAACTCCTCGATTGACCCTCCCTCCCCACACTCTCAGGCAGCACGTTCCAGATCCCAACCCCTCGATTGACCCTCCCTCCCCAACACTTTCAGGCAGCGCGTTCCAGATCCCAACCCCTTGATTGACCCTCCCTCCCCCACACTCTCAGGCACCGCGTTCCAGATCCTAATCCCTCGATTGACCCTCCCTCCCCCACATTCTCAGGCAGCGCATTCCAGATCCTAACCCCTCGATTGACGCTCCCTCCCCCACACTCTCAGGCACCGCGTTCCAGATCCTAACCCCTCGATTGACCCTCCCTCCCCCACACTCTCAGGCAGCGCGTTCCAGATCCTAACCCCTCGATTGACCCTCCCTCCCCCACACTCTCAGGCAGCGCATTCCAGATCCTAACCCCTCGATTGACGCTCCCTCCCCCACACTCTCAGGCACCGCGTTCCAGATCCTAACCCCTCGATTGACCCTCCCTCCCCCACACTCTCAGGCAGCGCATTCCAGATCCTAACTCCTCGATTGACCCTCCCTCCCCACACTCTCAGGCAGCGCTTTCCAGATCCCAACCCCTCGATTGACCCTCCCTCCCCCACACTCTCAGGCAGCACGTTCCAGACCCTAACCCCTCGACTGACCCTCCCTCCCCCACACTCTCAGGCAGCACATTCCAGATCCCAACCCCTCGATTGACCCTCCCTCCCCAAGACTCTCAGGCTACCCGTTCCAGATCTTAACCTCTCGATTGACCCTCCCTCCCCCACACTCTCAGGCAGTGCGTTCCAGACCCTAACCCCTCGATTGACCCTCCCTCCCCCACACTCTCAGGCAGCGCGTTCCAGATCCTAACTCCTCGATTGACCCTCCCTCCCTACACTCTCAGACAGCGCGTTCCAGTCCCCAACCCCTCGATTGACCCTCCCTCCCCCACACTCTCAGGCAGCGCCTTCCAGATCCCAACCCATCGATTGACCCTCCCTCCCCCACACTCTCAGGCAGAGCTTTCCAGACCCTAACCCCTCGATTGACCCTCCCTCCCCCACACTCTCAGGCAGCGTGTTCCAGAACCTAACCCCTCGATTGACCCTCCCTCCCCCACACTCTCAGGCAGCACGTTCCAGATCCCAACCCCTCGATTGACCCTCCCTCCCCCACACTCTCAGGCAGCGCGTTCCAGATCCTAACCCCTCGATTGACCCTCCCTTCCCCACACACTCAGGCAGCGCCTTCCAGATCCTAGCACCTCGAATGACCCTCCCTCCCCCACACTATCAGGCAGCGCGTTCCAGACCCTAACCCCTCAATTGACCCTCCCTCCCCCACACTCTCAGGCAACGCGTTCCAGATCTTAACCTCTCGATTGACCCACCCTCCCCCACACTCACAGGCACCGCGTTCCAATTCCTAACCCCTCGATTGACCCTCCCTCCCCCACACTCTCAGGCAGCGCGTTCCAGATCCGAACCCCTCGATTGACCCTCCATCCCCCACACTCTCAGGCAGCACGTTCCAGACCCTAACCCCTCGATTGAACCTCCCTCCCCCACACTCTCAGGCAGCGCGTTCCAGATCCTAACCCCTCGATTGACCCTCCCTTCCCCACACTCTCAGGCAGCGCCGTCCAGATCCTAACACCTCGAATAACCCTCCCTCCCCCACACTCTCAGGCCGCGCAATCCAGATCCTAACCCCTCGATTGACCCTCCCTCCTCCACACTCTCAGGCAACGCGTTCCAGATCTTAATCTCTCGATTGACCCTCCCTCCCCCACACTCACAGGCACCGCATTCCAGATCCTAACCCCTCGATTGACCCTCCCTCCCCCACACTCTCAGGCAGCGCGTTCCAGATCCTAACTCCTTGACTGACCCTCCCTCCCCACACTCTCAGGCAGCGCGTTCCAGATCCCAACCCCTCGATTGACCCTCCCTCCCCAACACTTTCAGGCAGCGCATTCCAGATCCCAACACCTCGATTGACCCTCCCTCCCCCACACTCTCAGGCACCGCGTTCCTGACCCTAACCCCTAAACTGACCCTCCCTCCCCCACACTCTCAGGCAACGCGTTCCAGATCTTAACCCCTCGATTGACCCTCCATCCCCCACACTCACAGGCAGCACGTTCCAGACCCTAACCCCTCGATTGAACCTCCCTCCCCCACACTCTCAGGCAGCGACTTCCAGACCCTAACCCCTCGATTGACCGTCCCTCCCCCACATGCTCAGGCAGCGCGTTCCAGATCCTAACCCCTCGATTGACCCTCCCTCCCCCACACTCGCAGGCAGCGCCTTCCAGACCCTAACCCCTCGTTTGACCCTCCCTTCCCCACACTCTCAGGCAGCGCCTTCCAGATCCTAACACCTCGAATAACCCTCCCTCCCCCACACTCTCAGGCAGCGCATTCCAGATCCCAACCCCTCGATTGACCCTCCCTCCCTAACACTTTCAGGCAGCGCGTTCCAGATCCCAACCCCTCGATTGACACTCCCTCCCACACACTCTCAGGCAGCGCGTTCCAGATCCTAACCCCTCGATTGACCCTCCCTCCCCCACACTCTCAGGCAGCACGTTCCAGACCCTAACCCCTCGATTGACCCTCCCTCCCCCACACTCTCAGGCAGCGCATTCCAGATCCTAACCCCTCGATTGACGCTCCCTCCCCCACACTCTCAGGCACCGTGATCCAGATCCTAACCCCTCGATTGACCCTCCCTCCCCCACACTCTCAGGCAGCGCGTTCCAGATCCTAACCCCTCGATTGACCCTCCCTCCCCCACACTCTCAGGCAACGCGTTCCAGATCTTAACCTCTCGATTGACCCTCCCTCCCCCACACTCACAGGCACCGCGTTCCAGATCCTAACCCCTCGATTGACCCTCCCTCCCCCACACTCTCAGGCAGTGCGTTCCAGACCCTAACCCCTCGATTGACCCTCCCTCCCCCACACTCTCAGGCAGCGCGTTCCAGATCCTAACTCCTCGATTGACCCTCCCTCCCTACACTCTCAGGCAGCGCGTTCCAGTCCCCAACCCCTCGATTGACCCTCCCTCCCCCACACTCTCAGGCAGCGCCTTCCAGATCCCAACCCATCGATTGACCCTCCCTCCCCCACACTCTCAGGCAGAGCTTTCCAGACCCTAACCCCTCGATTGACCCTCCCTCCCCCACACTCTCTGGCAGCGTGTTCCAGACCCTAACCCCTCGATTGACCCTCCCTCCCCCACACTCTCAGGCAGCACGTTCCAGATCCCAACCCCTCGATTGACCCTCCCTCCCCCACACTCTCAGGCAGCGCGTTCCAGATCCTAACCCCTCGATTGACCCTCCCTTCCCCACACACTCAGGCAGCGCCTTCCAGATCCTAGCACCTCGAATGACCCTCCCTCCCCCACACTATCAGGCAGCGCGTTCCAGACCCTAACCCCTCAATTGACCCTCCCTCCCCCACACTCTCAGGCAACGCGTTCCAGATCTTAACCTCTCGATTGACCCACCCTCCCCCACACTCACAGGCACCGCGTTCCAATTCCTAACCCCTCGATTGACCCTCCCTCCCCCACACTCTCAGGCAGCGCGTTCCAGATCCGAACCCCTCGATTGACCCTCCATCCCCCACACTCTCAGGCAGCACGTTCCAGACCCTAACCCCTCGATTGAACCTCCCTCCCCCACACTCTCAGGCAGCGCGTTCCAGATCCTAACCCCTCGATTGACCCTCCCTTCCCCACACTCTCAGGCAGCGCCGTCCAGATCCTAACACCTCGAATAACCCTCCCTCCCCCACACTCTCAGGCCGCGCAATCCAGATCCTAACCCCTCGATTGACCCTCCCTCCTCCACACTCTCAGGCAACGCGTTCCAGATCTTAATCTCTCGATTGACCCTCCCTCCCCCACACTCACAGGCACCGCATTCCAGATCCTAACCCCTCGATTGACCCTCCCTCCCCCACACTCTCAGGCAGCGCGTTCCAGATCCGAACCCCTCGATTGACCCTCCATCCCCCACACTCTCAGGCAGCACGTTCCAGACCCGAATCCCTCGATTGAACCTCCCTCCCACCCACTCTCAGGCAGCGCGTTCCAGATCCTAACCCCTCGATTGATCCTCCCTCCCCCACACTCTCAGGCAGCGCCTTCCAGACCCTAACCCCTCGATTGACCCTCCCTTCCCCACACTCTCAGGCAGCGCCGTCCAGATCCTAACACCTCGAATAACCCTCCCTCCCCCACACTCTCAGGCAGCGCATTCCAGATCCTAACCCCTCGATTGACCCTCCCTCCCCCACACTCTCAGGCAACGCGTTCCAGATCTTAACCTCTCGATTGACCCTCTCTCCCCCACACTCACAGGCACAGCATTCCAGATCCTAACCCCTCGATTGACCCTCCCTCCCCCACAATCTCAGGCAGCGCGTTCCAGATCCTAACTCCTCGATTGACCCTCCCTCCCCACACTCTCAGGCAGCACGTTCCAGATCCCAACCCATCGATTGACCCTCCCTCCCCAACACTTTCAGGCAGCGCGTTCCAGATCCTAACCCCTCGATTGACCCTCCCTCCCCCACACTCTCAGGCAGCGCATTCCAGATCCTAACCCCTCGATTGACGCTCCCTCCCCCACACTCTCAGGCACCGCGTTCCAGATCCTAACCCCTCGATTGACCCTCCCTCCCCCACACTCTCAGGCAGCGCGTTCCAGTTCTTAACCCCTCGATTGACCCTCCCTCCCCCACACTCTCAGGCAGCGCGTTCCAGATCCTAACTCCTCGATTGACCCTCCCTCCCCACACTCTCAGGCAGCGCTTTCCAGATCCCAACCCCTCGATTGACCCTCCCTCCCCCACACTCTCAGGCAGCACGTTCCAGACCCTAACCCCTCGACTGACCCTCCCTCCCCCACACTCTCAGGCAGCACATTCCAGATCCCAACCCCTCGATTGACCCTCCCTCCCCAAGACTCTCAGGCAACCCGTTCCAGATCTTAACCTCTCGATTGACCCTCCCTCCCCCACACTCTCAGGCAGTGCGTTCCAGACCCTAACCCCTCGATTGACCCTCCCTCCCCCACACTCTCAGGCAGCGCGTTCCAGATCCTAACTCCTCGATTGACCCTCCCTCCCTACACTCTCAGGCAGCGCGTTCCAGTCCCCAACCCCTCGATTGACCCTCCCTCCCCCACACTCTCAGGCAGCGCCTTCCAGATCCCAACCCATCGATTGACCCTCCCTCCCCCACACTCTCAGGCAGAGCTTTCCAGACCCTAACCCCTCGATTGACCCTCCCTCCCCCACACTCTCAGGCAGCGTGTTCCAGACCCTAACCCCTCGATTGACCCTCTCTCCCCCACACTCTCAGGCAGCACGTTCCAGATCCCAACCCCTCGATTGACCCTCCCTCCCCCACACTCTCAGGCAGCGCGTTCCAGATCCTAACCCCTCGATTGACACTCCCTTCCCCACACACTCAGGCAGCGCCTTCCAGATCCTAGCACCTCGAATGACCCTCCCTCCCCCACACTATCAGGCAGCGCGTTCCAGACCCTAACCCCTCAATTGAGCCTCCCTCCCCCACACTCTCAGGCAACGCGTTCCAGATCTTAACCTCTCGATTGACCCTCCCTCCCCCACACTCACAGGCACCGCGTTCCAATTCCTAACCCCTCGATTGACCCTCCCTCCCCCACACTCTCAGGCAGCGCGTTCCAGATCCGAACCCCTCGATTGACCCTCCATCCCCCACACTCTCAGGCAGCACGTTCCAGACCCTAACCCCTCGATTGAACCTCCCTCCCCCACACTCTCAGGCAGCGCGTTCCAGATCCTAACCCCTCGATTGACCCTCCCTTCCCCACACTCTCAGGCAGCGCCGTCCAGATCCTAACACCTCGAATAACCCTCCCTCCCCCACACTCTCAGGCCGCGCAATCCAGATCCTAACCCCTCGATTGACCCTCCCTCCCCCACACTCTCAGGCAACGCGTTCCAGATCTTAATCTCTCGATTGACCCTCCCTCCCCAACACTCACAGGCACCGCATTCCAGATCCTAACCCCTCGATTGACCCTCCCTCCCCCACACTCTCAGGCAGCGCGTTCCAGATCCTAACTCCTTGACTGACCCTCCCTCCCCACACTCTCAGGCAGCGCGTTCCAGATCCCAACCCCTCGATTGACCCTCCCTCCCCAACACTTTCAGGCAGCGCATTCCAGATCCCAACACCTCGATTGACCCTCCCTCCCCCACACTCTCAGGCACCGCGTTCCAGACCCTAACCCCTCAACTGACCCTCCCTCCCCCCACACTCTCAGGCAACGCGTTCCAGATCTTAACCTCTCGATTGACCCTCCCTCCCCCACACTCACAGGCACCGCGTTCCAATTCCTAACCACTCGATTGACCCTCCCTCCCCCACACTCTCAGGCAGCGCGTTCCAGATCTTAACCCCTCGATTGACCCTCCATCCCCCACACTCTCAGGCAGGACGTTCCAGACCCTAACCCTTCGATTGAACCTCCCTCCCCCACTCTCTCAGGCAGCGCATTCCAGACCCTAACCCCTCGATTGACCGTCCCTCCCCCACACGCTCAGGCAGCGCATTCCAGATCCTAACCCCTCGATTGACCCTCCCTCACCCACACTCGCAGGCAGCGCCTTCCAGACCCTAACCCCTCGTTTGACCCTCCCTTCCCCACACTCTCAGGCAGCGCCTTCCAGATCCTAACACCTCGAATAACCCTCCCTCCCCCACACTCTCAGGCAGCACATTCCAGATCCCAACCCCTCGATTGACCCTCCCTCCCCAAGACTCTCAGGCAACCCGTTCCAGATCTTAACCTCTCGATTGACCCTCCCTCCCCCACACTCTCAGGCAGTGCGTTCCAGACCCTAACCCCTCGATTGACCCTCCCTCCCCCACACTCTCAGGCAGTGCGTTCCAGATCCTAACTCCTCGATTGACCCTCCCTCCCTACACTCTCAGGCAGCGCGTTCCAGTCCCCAACCCCTCGATTGACCCTCCCTCCCCCACACTCTCAGGCAGCGCCTTCCAGATCCCAACCCATCGATTGACCCTCCCTCCCCCACACTCTCAGGCAGAGCTTTCCAGACCCTAACCCCTCGATTGACCCTCCCTCCCCCACACTCTCAGGCAGCGTGTTCCAGACCCTAACCCCTCGATTGACCCTCCCTCCCCCACACTCTCAGGCAGCACGTTCCAGATCCCAACCCCTCGATTGACCCTCCCTCCCCCACACTCTCAGGCAGCGCGTTCCAGATCCTAACCCCTCGATTGACTCTCCCTTCCCCACACACTCAGGCAGCGCCTTCCAGATCCTAGCACCTCGAATGACCCTCCCTCCCCCACACTATCAGGCAGCGCGTTCCAGACCCTAACCCCTCAATTGACCCTCCCTCCCCCACACTCTCAGGCAACGCGTTCCAGATCTTAACCTCTCGATTGACCCTCCCTCCCCCACACTCACAGGCACCGCGTTCCAATTCCTAACCCCTCGATTGACCCTCCCTCCCCCACACTCTCAGGCAGCGCGTTCCAGATCCGAACCCCTCGATTGACCCTCCATCCCCCACACTCTCAGGCAGCACGTTCCAGACCCTAACCCCTCGATTGAACCTCCCTCCCCCACACTCTCAGGCAGCGCGTTCCAGATCCTAACCCCTCGATTGACCCTCCCTTCCCCACACTCTCAGGCAGCGCCGTCCAGATCCTAACACCTCGAATAACCCTCCCTCCCCCACACTCTCAGGCCGCGCAATCCAGACCCTAACCCCTCAACTGACCCTCCCTCCCCCACACTCTCAGGCAACGCGTTCCAGATCTTAACCTCTCGATTGACCCTCCCTCCCCCACACTCACAGGCACCGCGTTCCAATTCCTAACCACTCGATTGACCCTCCCTCCCCCACACTCTCAGGCAGCGCGTTCCAGATCTTAACCCCTCGATTGACCCTCCATCCCCCACACTCTCAGGCAGCACGTTCCAGACCCTAACCCCTCGATTGAACCTCCCTCCCCCACTCTCTCAGGCAGCGCCTTCCAGACCCTAACCCCTCGATTGACCGTCCCTCCCCCACACGCTCAGGCAGTGCGTTCCAGATCCTAACCCCTCGATTGACCCTCCCTCCCCCACACTCGCAGGCAGCGCCTTCCAGACCCTAACCCCTCGTTTGACCCTCCCTTCCCCACACTCTCAGGCAGCGCCTTCCAGATCCTAACACCTCGAATAACCCTCCCTCCCCCACACTCTCAGGCAGCGCATTCCAGATCCCAACCCCTCGATTGACACTCCCTCCCTAACACTCTCAGGCAACCCGTTCCAGATCTTAACCTCTCGATTGACCCTCCCTCCCCCACACTCTCAGGCAGTGCGTTCCAGACCCTAACCCCTCGATTGACCCTCCCTCCCCCACACTCTCAGGCAGTGCGTTCCAGATCCTAACTCCTCGATTGACCCTCCCTCCCTACACTCTCAGGCAGCGCGTTCCAGTCCCCAACCCCTCGATTGACCCTCCCTCCCCCACACTCTCAGGCAGCGCCTTCCACATCCCAACCCATCGATTGACCCTCCCTCCCCCACACTCTCAGGCAGAGCTTTCCAGACCCTAACCCCTCGATTGACCCTCCCTCCCCCACACTCTCAGGCAGCGTGTTCCAGACCCTAACCCCTCGATTGACCCTCCCTCCCCCACACTCTCAGGCAGCACGTTCCAGATCCCAACCCCTCGATTGACCCTCCCTCCCCCACACTCTCAGGCAGCGCGTTCCAGATCCTAACCCCTCGATTGACCCTCCCTTCCCCATACACTCAGGCAGCGCCTTCCAGATCCTAGCACCTCGAATGACCCTCCCTCCCCCACACTATCAGGCAGCGCGTTCCAGACCCTAACCCCTCAATTGACCCTCCCTCCCCCACACTCTCAGGCAACGCGTTCCAGATCTTAACCTCTCGATTGACCCTCCCTCCCCCACACTCACAGGCACCGCGTTCCAATTCCTAACCCCTCGATTGACCCTCCCTCCCCCACACTCTCAGGCAGCGCGTTCCAGATCCGAACCCCTCGATTGACCCTCCATCCCCCACACTCTCAGGCAGCACGTTCCAGACCCTAACCCCTCGATTGAACCTCCCTCCCCCACACTCTCAGGCAGCGCGTTCCAGATCCTAACCCCTCGATTGACCCTCCCTTCCCCACACTCTCAGGCAGCGCCGTCCAGATCCTAACACCTCGAATAACCCTCCCTCCCCCACACTCTCAGGCCGCGCAATCCAGATCCTAACCCCTCGATTGAGCCTCCCTCCCCCACACTCTCAGGCAACGCGTTCCAGATCTTAATCTCTCGATTGACCCTCCCTCCCCCACACTCACAGGCACCGCATTCCAGATCCTAACCCCTCGATTGACCCTCCCTCCCCCACACTCTCAGGCAGCGCGTTCCAGATCCTAACTCCTTGACTGACCCTCCCTCCCCACACTCTCAGGCAGCGCGTTCCAGATCCCAACCCCTCGATTGACCCTCCCTCCCCAACACTTTCAGGCAGCGCATTCCAGATCCCAACACCTCGATTGACCCTCCCTCCCCCACACTCTCAGGCACCGCGTTCCAGACCCTAACCCCTCAACTGACCCTCCCTCCCCCACACTCTCAGGCAACGCGTTCCAGATCTTAACCTCTCGATTGACCCACCCTCCCCCACACTCACAGGCACCGCGTTCCAATTCCTAACCACTCGATTGACCCTCCCTCCCCCACACTCTCAGGCAGCGCGTTCCAGATCTTAACCCCTCGATTGACCCTCCATCCCCCACACTCTCAGGCAGCACGTTCCAGACCCTAACCCCTCGATTGAACCTCCCTCCCCCACTCTCTCAGGCAGCGCCTTCCAGACCCTAACCCCTCGATTGACCGTCCCTCCCCCACACGCTCAGGCAGTGCGTTCCAGATCCTAACCCCTCGATTGACCCTCCCTCCCCCACACTCGCAGGCAGCGCCTTCCAGACCCTAACCCCTCGTTTGACCCTCCCTTCCCCACACTCTCAGGCAGCGCCTTCCAGATCCTAACACCTCGAATAACCCTCCCTCCCCCACACTCTCAGGCAGCGCATTCCAGATCCCAACCCCTCGATTGACACTCCCTCCCTAACACTTTCAGGCAGCGCGTTCCAGATCCCAACCCCTCGATTGACACTCCCTCCCACACACTCTCAGGCAGCGCGTTCCAGATCCTAACCCCTCGATTGACCCTCCCTCCCCCACACTCTCAGGCAGCACGTTCCAGACCCTAAACCCTCGATTCACCCTCCCTCCCCCACACTCTCAGGCAGCGCATTCCAGATCCTAACCCCTCGATTGACGCTCCCTCCCCCACACTCTCAGGCACCGTGATCCAGATCCTAACCCCTCGATTGACCCTCCCTCCCCCACACTCTCAGGCAGCGCGTTCCAGATCCTAACCCCTCGATTGACCCTCCCTCCCCCACACTCTCAGGCAACGCGTTCCAGATCTTAACCTCTCGATTGACCCTCCCTCCCCCACACTCACAGGCACCGCGTTCCAGATCCTAACCCCTCGATTGACCCTCCCTCCCCCACACTCTTAGGCAGCGCGTTCCAGATCCTAACCATTCGATTGACCCTCCCTCCCCACACTCTCAGGCAGTGCGTTCCAGATCCCAACCCCTCGATTGACCCTCCCTCCCCGACACTCTCAGGCAGCGCATTCCAGATCCTAACCCCTCGATTGACGCTCCCTCCCCCACACTCTCAGGCACCGCGTTCCAGATCCTAACCCCTTGATTGACCCTCCCTCCCCCACACTCTCAGGCAACGCGTTCCAGATCCTAACCCCTTGATTGACCCTCCCTCCCCCACACTCTCAGGCAGCGCGTTCCAGATCTTAACCCCTCGATTGACCCTCCCTCCCCCACACTCTCAGGCAGCGCGTTCCAGATCCTAACTCCTCGATTGACCCTCCCTCCCCACACTCTCAGGCAGCGCGTTCCAGATCCCAACCCCTCGATTGACCCTCCCTCCCCCACACTCTCAGGCAGCACGTTCCAGACCCTAACCCCTCGACTGACCCTCCCTCCCCCACACTCTCAGGCAGCACATTCCAGACCCCAACCCCTCGATTGACCCTCCCTCCCCAAGACTCTCAGGCAACCCGTTCCAGATCTTAACCTCTCGATTGACCCTCCCTCCCCCACACTCTCAGGCAGTGCGTTCCAGACCCTAACCCCTCGATTGACCCTCCCTCCCCCACACTCTCAGGCAGCGCGTTCCAGATCCTAACTCCTCGATTGACCCTCCCTCCCTACACTCTCAGGCAGCGCGTTCCAGTCCCCAACCCCTCGAGTGACCCTCCCTCCCCCACACTCTCAGGCAGCACGTTCCAGATCCCAAACCCTCGATTGACCCTCCCTCCCCCACACTCTCAGGCAGCGCGTTCCAGATCCTAACCCCTCGATTGACCCTCCCTTCCCCACACACTCAGGCAGCGCCTTCCAGATCCTAGCACCTCGAATGACCCTCCCTCCCCCACACTATCAGGCAGCGCGTTCCAGACCCTAACCCCTCAATTGACCCTCCCTCCCCCACACTCTCAGGCAACGCGTTCCAGATCTTAACCTCTCGATTGACCCTCCCTCCCCCACACTCACAGGCACCGCATTCCAATTCCTAACCCCTCGATTGACCCTCCCTCCCCCACACTCTCAGGCAGCGCGTTCCAGATCCGAACCCCTCGATTGACCCTCCATCCCCCACACTCTCAGGCAGCGCGTTCCAGATCCTAACCCCTCGATTGACCCTCCCTCCCCCACACTCTCAGGCAGCGCGTTCCAGATCCTAACCCCTCGATTGACCCTCCCTCCCCCACACTCTCAGGCAGCGCGTTCCAGATCCTAACTCCTCGATTGACCCTCCCTCCCCACACTCTCAGGCAGCACGTTCCAGATCCCAACCCCTCGATTGACCCTCCCTCCCCAACACTTTCAGGCAGCGCGTTCCAGATCCCAACCCCTTGATTGACCCTCCCTCCCCCACACTCTCAGGCACCGCGTTCCAGATCCTAACCCCTCGATTGACCCTCCCTCCCCCACACTCTCAGGCAGCGCCTTCCAGATCCTAACCCCTCGATTGACGCTACCTCCCCCACACTCTCAGGCACCGCGTTCCAGATCCTAACCCCTTGATTGACCCTCCCTCCCCCACACTCTCAGGCAGCGCATTCCAGATCCTAACCCCTCGATTGACCCTCCCTCCCCCACACTCTCAGGCAGCACGTTCCAGACCCTAACCCCTCGACTGACCCTCCCTCCCCCACACTCTCAGGCAGCACATTCCAGATCCCAACCCCTCGATTGAACCTCCCTCCCCAAGACTCTCAGGCAACCCGTTCCAGATCTTAACCTCTCGATTGACCCTCCCTCCCCCACACTCTCAGGCAGTGCGTTCCAGACCCTAACCCCTCGATTGACCCTCCCTCCCCCACACTCTCAGGCAGCGCGTTCCAGATCCTAACTCCTCGACTGACCCTCCCTCCCCCACACTCTCAGGCAGCGCGTTCCAGACCCCAACCCCTCGATTGACCCACCCTCCCCCACACTCTCAGGCAGTGCCTTCCAGATCCCAACCCATCGATTGACCCTCCCTCCCCCACACTCTCAGGCAGCGCTTTCCAGACCCTAACCCCTCGATTGACCCTCCCTCCCACACACTCTCAGGCAGCGTGTTCCAGACCCTAACCCCTCGTTTGACGCTCCCCTCCCCCACACTCTCAGGCAGCACGTTCCAGATCCCAACCCCTCGATTGACCCTCCCTCCCCCACACTCTCAGGCAGCACGTTCCAGACCCTAACCCCTCGATTGAACCTCCCTCACCCACACTCTCTGGCAGCGACTTCCAGACCCTAACCCCTCGATTGACCCTCCCTTCCCCACACACTCAGGCAGCGCCTTCCAGATCCTAGCACCTCGAATGACCCTCCCTCCCCCACACTATCAGGCAGCGCGTTCCAGACCCTAACCCCTCAATTGACCCTCCCTCCCCCACACTCTCAGGCAACGCGTTCCAGATCTTAACCTCTCGATTGACCCTCCCTCCCCCACACTCACAGACACCGCGTTCCAATTCCTAACCCCTCGATTGACCCTCCCTCCCCCACACTCTCAGGCAGCGCGTTCCAGATCCGAACCCCTCGATTGACCCTCCATTCCCCACACTCTCAGGCAGCACGTTCCAGACCCTAATCCCTCGATTGAACCTCCCTCCCCCACACTCTCAGGCAGCGCGTTCCAGATCCTAACCCCTCGATTGATCCTCCCTCCCTCACACTCTCAGGCAGCGCCTTCCAGACCCTAACCCCTCGATTGACCCTCCCTTCCCCACACTCTCAGGCAGCGCCGTCCAGATCCTAACACCTCGAATAACCCTCCCTCCCCCACACTCTCAGGCAGCGCATTCCAGATCCTAACCCATCGATTGACCCTCCCTCCCCCACACTCTCAGGCAACGCGTTCCAGATCTTAACCTCTCGATTGACCCTCCCTCCCCCACACTCACAGGCACAGCATTCCAGATCCTAACCCCTCGATTGACCCTCCCTCCCCCACACTCTCAGGCAGCGCGTTCCAGATCCTAACTCCTCGATTGACCCTCCCTCCCCACACTCTCAGGCAGCACGTTCCAGATCCCAACCCCTCGATTGACCCTCCCTCCCCAACACTTTCAGGCAGCGCGTTCCAGATCCCAACCCCTTGATTGAGCCTCCCTCCCCCACACTCTCAGGCACCGCGTTCCAGATCCTAACCCCTCGATTGACCCTCCCTCCCCCACACTCTCAGGCAGCGCATTCCAGATCCTAACCCCTCGATTGACGCTCCCTCCCCCACACTCTCAGGCACCGCGTTCCAGATCCTAACCCCTTGATTGACCCTCCCTCCCCCACACTCTCAGGCAGCGCGTTCCAGTTCTTAACCCCTCGATTGACCCTCCCTCCCCCACACTCTCAGGCAGCGCGTTCCAGATCCTAACTCCTCGATTGACCCTCCCTCCCCACACTCTCAGGCAGCGCTTTCCAGATCCCAACCCCTCGATTGACCCTCCCTCCCCCACACTCTCAGGCAGCACGTTCCAGACCCTAACCCCTCGACTGACCCTCCCTCCCCCACACTCTCAGGCAGCACATTCCAGATCCCAACCCCTCGATTGACCCTCCCTCTCCAAGACCCTCAGGCAACCCGTTCCAGATCTTAACCTCTCGATTGACCCTCCCTCCCCCACACTCTCAGGCAGTGCGTTCCAGACCCTAACCCCTCGATTGACCCTCCCTCCCCCACACTCTCAGGCAGCGCGTTCCAGATCCTAACTCCTCGATTGACCCTCCCTCCCTACACTCTCAGGCAGCGCGTTCCAGTCCCCAACCCCTCGATTGACCCTCCCTCCCCCACACTCTCAGGCAGCGCCTTCCAGATCCCAACCCATCGATTGACCCTCCCTTCCCCACACTCTCAGGCAGCGCCTTCCAGATCCTAGCACCTCGAATGACACTCCCTCCCCCACACTCTCAGGCAACGCGTTCCAGATCTTAACCTCTCGATTGACCCTCCCTCCCCCACACTCACAGGCACCGCGTTCCAATTCCTAACCCCTCGATTGACCCTCCCTCCCCCACACTCTCAGGCAGCGCGTTCCAGATCCGAACCCCTCGATTGACCCTCCATCCCCCACACTCTCAGGCAGCACGTTCCAGACCCTAACCCCTCGATTGAACCTCCCTCCCCCACACTCTCAGGCAGCGCGTTCCAGATCCTAACCCCTCGATTGACCCTCCCTTCCCCACACTCTCAGGCAGCGCCGTCCAGATCCTAACACCTCGAATAACCCTCCCTCCCCCACACTCTCAGGCCGCGCAATCCAGATCCTAACCCCTCGATTGACCCTCCCACCTCCACACTCTCAGGCAACGCGTTCCAGATCTTAATCTCTCGATTGACCCTCCCTCCCCCACACTCACAGGCACCGCATTCCAGATCCTAACCCCTCGATTGACCCTCCCTCCCCCACACTCTCAGGCAGCGCGTTCCAGATCCTAACTCCTTGACTGACCCTCCCTCCCCACACTCTCAGGCAGCGCGTTCCAGATCCCAACCCCTCGATTGACCCTCCCTCCCCAACACTTTCAGGCAGCGCATTCCAGATCCCAACACCTCGATTGACCCTCCCTCCCCCACACTCTCAGGCACCGCGTTCCAGACCCTAACCCCTCAACTGACCCTCCCTCCCCCACACTCTCAGGCAACGCGTTCCAGATCTTAACCTCTCGATTGACCCTCCCTCCCCCACACTCACAGGCACCGCATTCCAATTCCTAACCACTCGATTGACCCTCCCTCCCCCACACTCTCAGGCAGCGCGTTCCAGATCTTAACCCCTCGATTGACCCTCCATCCCCCACACTCTCAGGCAGCACGTTCCAGACCCTAACCCCTCGATTGAACCTCCCTCCCCCACACTCTCAGGCAGCGCCTTCCAGACCCTAACCCCTCGATTGACCGTCCCTCCCCCACACGCTCAGGCAGCGCGTTCCAGATCCTAACCCCTCGATTGACCCTCCCTCCCCCACACTCGCAGGCAGCGCCTTCCAGACCCTAACCCCTCGTTTGACCCTCCCTTCCCCACACTCTCAGGCAGCGCCTTCCAGATCCTAACACCTCGAATAACCCTCCCTCCCCCACACTCTCAGGCAGCGCATTCCAGATCCCAACCCCTCGATTGACACTCCCTCCCACACACTCTCAGGCAGCGCGTTCCAGATCCTAACCCCTCGATTGACCCTCCCTCCCCCACACTCTCAGGCAGCACGTTCCAGACCCTAACCCCTCGATTGACCCTCCCTCCCCCACACTCTCAGGCAGCGCATTCCAGATCCTAACCCCTCGATTGACGCTCCCTCCCCCACACTCTCAGGCACCGTGATCCAGATCCTAACCCCTCGATTGACCCTCCCTCCCCCACACTCTCAGGCAGCGCGTTCCAGATCCTAACCCCTCGATTGACCCTCCCTCCCCCACACTCTCAGGCAACGCGTTCCAGATCTTAACCTCTCGATTGACCCTCCCTCCCCCACACTCACAGGCACCGCGTTCCAGATCCTAACCCCTCGATTGACCTTCCCTCCCCCACACTCTTAGGCAGCGCGTTCCAGATCCTAACCATTCGATTGACCCTCCCTCCCCACACTCTCAGGCAGTGCGTTCCAGATCCCAACCCCTCGATTGACCCTCCCTCCCCCACACTCTCAGGCAGCGCATTCCAGATCCTAACCCCTCGATTGACGCTCCCTCCCCCACACTCACAGACACCGCGTTCCAATTCCTAACCCCTCGATTGACCCTCCCTCCCCCACACTCTCAGGCAGCGCGTTCCAGATCCGAACCCCTCGATTGACCCTCCATCCCCCACACTCTCAGGCAGCACGTTCCAGACCCTAATCCCTCGATTGAACCTCCCTCCCACCCACTCTCAGGCAGCGCGTTCCAGATCCTAACCCCTCGATTGATCCTCCCTCCCCCACACTCTCAGGCAGCGCCTTCCAGACCCTAACCCCTCGATTGACCCTCCCTTCCCCACACTCTCAGGCAGCGCCGTCCAGATCCTAACACCTCGAATAACCCTCCCTCCCCCACACTCTCAGGCAGCGCATTCCAGATCCTAACCCCTCGATTGACCCTCCCTCCCCCACACTCTCAGGCAACGCGTTCCAGATCTTAACCTCTCGATTGACCCTCCCTCCCCCACACTCACAGGCACAGCATTCCAGATCCTAACCCCTCGATTGACCCTCCCTCCCCCACACTCTCAGGCAGCGCGTTCCAGATCCTAACTCCTCGATTGACCCTCCCTCCCCACACTCTCAGGCAGCACGTTCCAGATCCCAACCCCTCGATTGACCCTCCCTCCCCAACACTTTCAGGCAGCGCGTTCCAGATCCCAACCCCTTGATTGACCCTCCCTCCCCCACACTCTCAGGCACCGCGTTCCAGATCCTAACCCCTCGATTGACCCTCCCTCCCCCACACTCTCAGGCAGCGCATTCCAGATCCTAACCCCTCGATTGACGCTCCCTCCCCCACACTCTCAGGCACCGCGTTCCAGATCCTAACCCCTTGATTGACCCTCCCTCCCCCACACTCTCAGGCAGCGCGTTCCAGTTCTTAACCCCTCGATTGACCCTCCCTCCCCCACACTCTCAGGCAGCGCGTTCCAGATCCTAACTCCTCGATTGACCCTCCCTCCCCACACTCTCAGGCAGCGCTTTCCAGATCCCAACCCCTCGATTGACCCTCCCTCCCCCACACTCTCAGGCAGCACGTTCCAATCCCTAACCCCTCGACTGACCCTCCCTCCCCCACACTCTCAGGCAGCACATTCCAGATCCCAACCCCTCGATTGACCCTCCCTCCCCAAGACTCTCAGGCAACCCGTTCCAGATCTTAACCTCTCGATTGACCCTCCCTCCCCCACACTCTCAGGCAGTGCGTTCCAGACCCTAACCCCTCGATTGACCCTCCCTCCCCCACACTCTCAGGCAGCGCGTTCCAGATGCTAACTCCTCGATTGACCCTCCCTCCCTACACTCTCAGGCAGCGCGTTCCAGTCCCCAACCCCTCGATTGACCCTCCCTCCCCCACACTCTCAGGCAGCGCCTTCCAGATCCCAACCCATCGATTGACCCTCCCTCCCCCACACTCTCAGGCAGAGCTTTCCAGACCCTAACCCCTCGATTGACCCTCCCTCCCCCACACTCTCAGGCAGCGTGTTCCAGACCCTAACCCCTCGATTGACCCTCCCTCCCCCACACTCTCAGGCAGCACGTTCCAGATCCCAACCCCTCGATTGACCCTCCCTCCCCCACACTCTCAGGCAGCGCGTTCCAGATCCTAACCCCTCGATTGACCCTCCCTTCCCCACACACTCAGGCAGCGCCTTCCAGATCCTAGCACCTCGAATGACCCTCCCTTTCCCCACACTATCAGGCAGCGCGTTCCAGACCCTAACCCCTCAATTGACCCTCCCTCCCCCACACTCTCAGGCAACGCGTTCCAGATCTTAACCTCTCGATTGACCCTCCCTCCCCCACACTCACAGGCACCGCGTTCCAATTCCTAACCCCTCGATTGACCCTCCCTCCCCCACACTCTCAGGCAGCGCGTTCCAGATCCGAACCCCTCGATTGACCCTCCATCCCCCACACTCTCAGGCAGCACGTTCCAGACCCTAACCCCTCGATTGAACCTCCCTCCCCCACACTCTCAGGCAGCGCGTTCCAGATCCTAACCCCTCGATTGACCCTCCCTTCCCCACACTCTCAGGCCGCGCAATCCAGATCCTAACCCCTCGATTGACCCTCCCACCTCCACACTCTCAGGCAACGCGTTCCAGATCTTAATCTCTCGATTGACCCTCCCTCCCCCACACTCACAGGCACCGCATTCCAGATCCTAACCCCTCGATTGACCCTCCCTCCCCCACACTCTCAGGCAGCGCGTTCCAGATCCTAACTCCTTGACTGACCCTCCCTCCCCACACTCTCAGGCAGCACGTTCCAGATCCCAACCCCTCGATTGACCCTCCCTCCCCAACACTTTCAGGCAGCACATTCCAGATCCCAACACCTCGATTGACCCTCCCTCCCCCACACTCTCAGGCACCGCGTTCCAGACCCTAACCCCTCAACTGACCCTCCCTCCCCCACACTCTCAGGCAACGCGTTCCAGATCTTAACCTCTCGATTGACCCTCCCTCCCCCACACTCACAGGCACCGCATTCCAATTCCTAACCACTCGATTGACCCTCCCTCCCCCACACTCTCAGGCAGCGCGTTCCAGATCTTAACCCCTCGATTGACCCTCCATCCCCCACACTCTCAGGCAGCACGTTCCAGACCCTAACCCCTCGATTGAACCTCCCTCCCCCACACTCTCAGGCAGCGCCTTCCAGACCCTAACCCCTCGATTGACCGTCCCTCCCCCACACGCTCAGGCAGCGCGTTCCAGATCCTAACCCCTCGATTGACCCTCCCTCCCCCACACTCGCAGGCAGCGCCTTCCAGACCCTAACCCCTCGTTTGACCCTCCCTTCCCCACACTCTCAGGCAGCGCCTTCCAGATCCTAACACCTCGAATAACCCTCCCTCCCCCACACTCTCAGGCAGCGCATTCCAGATCCCAACCCCTCGATTGACACTCCCTCCCACACACTCTCAGGCAGCGCGTTCCAGATCCTAACCCCTCGATTGACCCTCCCTCCCCCACACTCTCAGGCAGCACGTTCCAGACCCTAACCCCTCGATTGACCCTCCCTCCCCCACACTCTCAGGCAGCGCATTCCAGATCCTAACCCCTCGATTGACGCTCCCTCCCCCACACTCTCAGGCACCGTGATCCAGATCCTAACCCCTCGATTGACCCTCCCTCCCCCACACTCTCAGGCAGCGCGTTCCAGATCCTAACCCCTCGATTGACCCTCCCTCCCCCACACTCTCAGGCAACGCGTTCCAGATCTTAACCTCTCGATTGACCCTCCCTCCCCCACACTCACAGGCACCGCGTTCCAGATCCTAACCCCTCGATTGACCTTCCCTCCCCCACACTCTTAGGCAGCGCGTTCCAGATCCTAACCATTCGATTGACCCTCCCTCCCCACACTCTCAGGCAGTGCGTTCCAGATCCCAACCCCTCGATTGACCCTCCCTCCCCCACACTCTCAGGCAGCGCATTCCAGATCCTAACCCCTCGATTGACGCTCCCTCCCCCACACTCACAGACACCGCGTTCCAATTCCTAACCCCTCGATTGACCCTCCCTCCCCCACACTCTCAGGCAGCGCGTTCCAGATCCGAACCCCTCGATTGACCCTCCATCCCCCACACTCTCAGGCAGCACGTTCCAGACCCTAATCCCTCGATTGAACCTCCCTCCCACCCACTCTCAGGCAGCGCGTTCCAGATCCTAACCCCTCGATTGATCCTCCCTCCCCCACACTCTCAGGCAGCGCCTTCCAGACCCTAACCCCTCGATTGACCCTCCCTTCCCCACACTCTCAGGCAGCGCCGTCCAGATCCTAACACCTCGAATAACCCTCCCTCCCCCACACTCTCAGGCAGCGCATTCCAGATCCTAACCCCTCGATTGACCCTCCCTCCCCCACACTCTCAGGCAACGCGTTCCAGATCTTAACCTCTCGATTGACCCTCCCTCCCCCACACTCACAGGCACAGCATTCCAGATCCTAACCCCTCGATTGACCCTCCCTCCCCCACACTCTCAGGCAGCGCGTTCCAGATCCTAACTCCTCGATTGACCCTCCCTCCCCACACTCTCAGGCAGCACGTTCCAGATCCCAACCCCTCGATTGACCCTCCCTCCCCAACACTTTCAGGCAGCGCGTTCCAGATCCCAACCCCTTGATTGACCCTCCCTCCCCCACACTCTCAGGCACCGCGTTCCAGATCCTAACCCCTCGATTGACCCTCCCTCCCCCACACTCTCAGGCAGCGCATTCCAGATCCTAACCCCTCGATTGACGCTCCCTCCCCCACACTCTCAGGCACCGCGTTCCAGATCCTAACCCCTTGATTGACCCTCCCTCCCCCACACTCTCAGGCAGCGCGTTCCAGTTCTTAACCCCTCGATTGACCCTCCCTCCCCCACACTCTCAGGCAGCGCGTTCCAGATCCTAACTCCTCGATTGACCCTCCCTCCCCACACTCTCAGGCAGCGCTTTCCAGATCCCAACCCCTCGATTGACCCTCCCTCCCCCACACTCTCAGGCAGCACGTTCCAATCCCTAACCCCTCGACTGACCCTCCCTCCCCCACACTCTCAGGCAGCACATTCCAGATCCCAACCCCTCGATTGACCCTCCCTCCCCAAGACTCTCAGGCAACCCGTTCCAGATCTTAACCTCTCGATTGACCCTCCCTCCCCCACACTCTCAGGCAGTGCGTTCCAGACCCTAACCCCTCGATTGACCCTCCCTCCCCCACACTCTCAGGCAGCGCGTTCCAGATCCTAACTCCTCGATTGACCCTCCCTCCCTACACTCTCAGGCAGCGCGTTCCAGTCCCCAACCCCTCGATTGACCCTCCCTCCCCCACACTCTCAGGCAGCGCCTTCCAGATCCCAACCCATCGATTGACCCTCCCTCCCCCACACTCTCAGGCAGAGCTTTCCAGACCCTAACCCCTCGATTGACCCTCCCTCCCCCACACTCTCAGGCAGCGTGTTCCAGACCCTAACCCCTCGATTGACCCTCCCTCCCCCACACTCTCAGGCAGCACGTTCCAGATCCCAACCCCTCGATTGACCCTCCCTCCCCCACACTCTCAGGCAGCGCGTTCCAGATCCTAACCCCTCGATTGACCCTCCCTTCCCCACACACTCAGGCAGCGCCTTCCAGATCCTAGCACCTCGAATGACCCTCCCTCCCCCACACTATCAGGCAGCGCGTTCCAGACCCTAACCCCTCAATTGACCCTCCCTCCCCCACACTCTCAGGCAACGCGTTCCAGATCTTAACCTCTCGATTGACCCTCCCTCCCCCACACTCACAGGCACCGCGTTCCAATTCCTAACCCCTCGATTGACCCTCCCTCCCCCACACTCTCAGGCAGCGCGTTCCAGATCCGAACCCCTCGATTGACCCTCCATCCCCCACACTCTCAGGCAGCACGTTCCAGACCCTAACCCCTCGATTGAACCTCCCTCCCCCACACTCTCAGGCAGCGCGTTCCAGATCCTAACCCCTCGATTGACCCTCCCTTCCCCACACTCTCAGGCAGCGCCGTCCAGATCCTAACACCTCGAATAACCCTCCCTCCCCCACACTCTCAGGCCGCGCAATCCAGATCCTAACCCCTCGATTGACCCTCCCTCCCCCACACTCTCAGGCAACGCGTTCCAGATCTTAATCTCTCGATTGACCCTCCCTCCCCCACACTCACAGGCACCGCATTCCTGATCCTAACCCCTCGATTGACCCTCCCTCCCCCACACTCTCAGGCAGCGCGTTCCAGATCCTAACTCCTTGACTGACCCTCCCTCCCCACACTCTCAGGCAGCGCGTTCCAGATCCCAACCCCTCGATTGACCCTCCCTCCCCAACACTTTCAGGCAGCGCATTCCAGATCCCAACACCTCGATTGACCCTCCCTCCCCCACACTCTCAGGCACCGCGTTCCAGACCCTAACCCCTCAACTGACCCTCCCTCCCCCACACTCTCAGGCAACGCGTTCCAGATCTTAACCTCTCGATTGACCCTCCCTCCCCCACACTCACAGGCACCGCGTTCCAATTCCTAACCACTCGATTGACCCTCCCTCCCCCACACTCTCAGGCAGCGCGTTCCAGATCTTAACCCCTCGATTGACCCTCCATCCCCCACACTCTCAGGCAGCACGTTCCAGACCCTAACCCCTCGATTGAACCTCCCTCCCCCACACTCTCAGGCAGCGCCTTCCAGACCCTAACCCCTCGATTGACCCTCCCTCCCCCACACGCTCAGGCAGCGCGTTCCAGATCCTAACCCCTCGATTGACCCTCCCTCCCCCACACTCGCAGGCAGCGCCTTCCAGACCCTAACCCCTCGTTTGACCCTCCCTTCCCCACACTCTCAGGCAGCGCCTTCCAGATCCTAACACCTCGAATAACCCTCCCTCCCCCACACTCTCAGGCAGCGCATTCCAGATCCCAACCCCTCGATTGACACTCCCTCCCTAACACTTTCAGGCAGCGCGTTCCAGATCCCAACCCCTCGATTGACACTCCCTCCCACACACTCTCAGGCAGCGCGTTCCAGATCCTAACCCCTCGATTGACCCTCCCTCTCCCACACTCTCAGGCAGCACGTTCCAGACCCTAACCCCTCGATTGACCCTCCCTCCCCCACACTCTCAGGCAGCGCATTCCAGATCCTAACCCCTCGATTGACGCTCCCTCCCCCACACTCTCAGGCACCGTGATCCAGATCCTAACCCCTCGATTGACCCTCCCTCCCCCACACTCTCAGGCAGCGCGTTCCAGATCCTAACCCCTCGATTGACCCTCCCTCCCCCACACTCTCAGGCAACGCGTTCCAGATCTTAACCTCTCGATTGACCCTCCCTCCCCCACACTCACAGGCACCGCGTTCCAGATCCTAACCCCTCGATTGACCCTCCCTCCCCCACACTCTTAGGCAGCGCGTTCCAGATCCTAACCATTCGATTGACCCTCCCTCCCCACACTCTCAGGCAGTGCGTTCCAGATCCCAACCCCTCGATTGACCCTCCCTCCCCGACACTCTCAGGCAGCGCATTCCAGATCCTAACCCCTCGATTGACGCTCCCTCCCCCACACTCTCAGGCACCGCGTTCCAGATCCTAACCCCTTGATTGACCCTCCCTCCCCCACACTCTCAGGCAGCGCGTTCCAGATCCTAACTCCTCGATTGACCCTCCCTCCCCACACTCTCAGGCAGCGCGTTCCAGATCCCAACCCCTCGATTGACCCTCCCTCCCCCACACTCTCAGGCAGCACATTCCAGATCCCAACCCCTCGATTGACCCTCCCTCCCCAAGACTCTCAGGCAACCCGTTCCAGATCTTAACCTCTCGATTGACCCTCCCTCCCCCACACTCTCAGGCAGTGCGTTCCAGACCCTAACCCCTCGATTGACCCTCCCTCCCCCACACTCTCAGGCAGCGCGTTCCAGATCCTAACTCCTCGATTGACCCTCCCTCCCTACACTCTCAGGCAGTGCGTTCCAGTCCCCAACCCCTCGATTGACCCTCCCTCCCCCACACTCTCAGGCAGCGCCTTCCAGATCCCAACCCATCGATTGACCCTCCCTCCCCCACACTCTCAGGCAGAGCTTTCCAGACCCTAACCCCTCGATTGACCCTCCCTCCCCCACACTCTCAGGCACTGCGTTCCAGACCCTAACCCCTCAACTGACCCTCCCTCCCCCACACTCTCAGGCAACGCGTTCCAGATCTTAACCTCTCGATTGACCCTCCCTCCCCAACACTCACAGGCACCGCGTTCCAATTCCTAACCACTCGATTGACCCTCCCTCCCCCACACTCACAGGCACCGCATTCCAGATCCTAACCCCTCGATTGACCCTCCCTCCCCCACACTCTCAGGCAGCGCGTTCCAGATCCTAACTCCTTGACTGACCCTCCCTCCCCACACTCTCAGGCAGCGCGTTCCAGATCCCAACCCCTCGATTGACCCTCCCTCCCCAACACTTTCAGGCAGCGCATTCCAGATCCCAACACCTCGATTGACCCTCCCCCCACACTCTCAGGCACCGCGTTCCAGACCCTAACCCCTCAACTGACCCTCCCTCCCCCACACTCTCAGGCAACGCGTTCCAGATCTTAACCTCTCGATTGACCCTCCCTCCCCCACACTCACAGGCACAGCGTTCCAATTCCTAACCACTCGATTGACCCTCCCTCCCCCCACACTCTCAGGCAGCGCGTTCCAGATCTTAACCCCTCGATTGACCCTCCATCCCCCACACTCTCAGGCAGCACGTTCCAGACCCTAACCCCTCGATTGAACCTCCCTCCCCCACACTCGCAGGCAGCGCCTTCCAGACCCTAACCCCTCGTTTGACCCTCCCTTCCCCACACTCTCATGCAGCGCCTTCCAGATCCTAACACCTCGAATAACCCTCCCTCCCCCACACTCTCAGGCAGCGCATTCCAGATCCCAACCCCTCGATTGACCCTCCCTCCCTAACACTTTCAGGCAGCGCGTTCCAGATCCCAACCCCTCGATTGACACTCCCTCCCACACACTCTCAGGCAGCGCGTTCCAGATCCTAACCCCTCGATTGACCCTCCCTCCCCCACACTCTCAGGCAGCACGTTCCAGACCCTAACCCCTCGATTGACCCTCCCTCCCCCACACTCTCAGGCAGCGCATTCCAGATCCTAACCCCTCGATTGACGCTCCCTCCCCCACACTCTCAGGCACCGTGATCCAGATCCTAACCCCCTCGATTGACCCTCCCTCCCCCACACTCTCAGGCAGCGCGTTCCAGATCCTAACCCCTCGATTGACCCTCCCTCCCCCACACTCTCAGGCAGCGCGTTCCAGATCCGAACCCCTCGATTGACCCTCCATCCCCCACACTCTCAGGCAGCACGTTCCAGACCCTAATCCCTCGATTGAACCTCCCTCCCACCCACTCTCAGGCAGCGCGTTCCAGAACCTAACCCCTCGATTGATCCTCCCTCCCCCACACTCTCAGGCAGCGCCTTCCAGAACCCTAACCCCTCGATTGACCCTCCCTTCCCCACACTCTCAGGCAGCGCCGTCCAGATCCTAACACCTCGAATAACCCTCCCTCCCCCACACTCTCAGGCAGCGCATTCCAGATCCTAACCCCTCGATTGACCCTCCCTCCCCCACACTCTCAGGCAACGCGTTCCAGATCTTAACCTCTCGATTGACCCTCCCTCCCCCACACTCACAGGCACAGCATTCCAGATCCTAACCCCTCGATTGACCCTCCCTCCCCCACACTCTCAGGCAGCGCGTTCCAGATCCTAACTCCTCGATTGACCCTCCCTCCCCACACTCTCAGGCAGCACGTTCCAGATCCCAACCCCTCGATTGACCCTCCCTCCCCAACACTTTCAGGCAGCGCGTTCCAGATCCCAACCCCTTGATTGACCCTCCCTCCCCCACACTCTCAGGCACCGCGTTCCAGATCCTAACCCCTCGATTGACCCTCCCTCCCCCACACTCTCAGGCAGCGCATTCCAGATCCTAACCCCTCGATTGACGCTCCCTCCCCCACACTCTCAGGCACCGCGTTCCAGATCCTAACCCCTTGATTGACCCTCCCTCCCCCACACTCTCAGGCAGCGCGTTCCAGTTCTTAACCCCTCGATTGACCCTCCCTCCCCCACACTCTCAGGCAGCGCGTTCCAGATCCTAACTCCTCGATTGACCCTCCCTCCCCACACTCTCAGGCAGCGCTTTCCAGATCCCAACCCCTCGATTGACCCTCCCTCCCCCACACTCTCAGGCAGCACGTTCCAGACCCTAACCCCTCGACTGACCCTCCCTCCCCCACACTCTCAGGCAGCACATTCCAGATCCCAACCCCTCGATTGACCCTCCCTCCCCAAGACTCTCAGGCAACCCGTTCCAGATCTTAACCTCTCGATTGACCCTCCCTCCCCCACACTCTCAGGCAGTGCGTTCCAGACCCTAACCCCTCGATTGACCCTCCCTCCCCCACACTCTCAGGCAGCGCGTTCCAGATCCTAACTCCTCGATTGACCCTCCCTCCCTACACTCTCAGGCAGAGCGTTCCAGTCCCCAACCCCTCGATTGACCCTCCCTCCCCCACACTCTCAGGCAGCGCCTTCCAGATCCCAACCCATCGATTGACCCTCCCTCCCCCACACTCTCAGGCAGAGCTTTCCAGACCCTAACCCCTCGATTGACCCTCCCTCCCCCACACTCTCAGGCAGCGTGTTCCAGACCCTAACCCCTCGATTGACCCTCCCTCCCCCACACTCTCAGGCAGCACGTTCCAGATCCCAACCCCTCGATTGACCCCTCCCTCCCCCACACTCTCAGGCAGCGCGTTCCAGATCCTAACCCCTCGATTGACCCTCCCTTCCCCACACACTCAGGCAGCGCCTTCCAGATCCTAGCACCTCGAATGACCCTCCCTCCCCCACACTATCAGGCAGCGCGTTCCAGACCCTAACCCCTCAATTGACCCTCCCTCCCCCACACTCACAGGCACCGCGTTCCAATTCCTAACCCCTCGATTGACCCTCCCTCCCCCACACTCTCAGGCAGCGCGTTCCAGATCCGAACCCCTCGATTGACCCTCCATCCCCCACACTCTCAGGCAGCACGTTCCAGACCCTAACCCCTCGATTGAACCTCCCTCCCCCACACTCTCAGGCAGCGCGTTCCAGATCCTAACCCCTCGATTGACCCTCCCTTCCCCACACTCTCAGGCAGCGCCGTCCAGATCCTAACACCTCGAATAACCCTCCCTCCCCCACACTCTCAGGCCGCGCAATCCAGATCCTAACCCCTCGATTGACCCTCCCTCCCCCACACTCTCAGGCAACGCGTTCCAGATCTTAATCTCTCGATTGACCCTCCCTCCCCCACACTCACAGGCACCGCATTCCTGATCCTAACCCCTCGATTGACCCTCCCTCCCCCACACTCTCAGGCAGCGCGTTCCAGATCCTAACTCCTTGACTGACCCTCCCTCCCCACACTCTCAGGCAGCGCGTTCCAGATCCCAACCCCTCGATTGACCCTCCCTCCCCAACACTTTCAGGCAGCGCATTCCAGATCCCAACACCTCGATTGACCCTCCCTCCCCCACACTCTCAGGCACCGCGTTCCAGACCCTAACCCCTCAACTGACCCTCCCTCCCACACACTCTCAGGCAACGCGTTCCAGATCTTAACCTCTCGATTGACCCTCCCTCCCCCACACTCATAGGCACCGCGTTCCAATTCCTAACCACTCGATTGACCCTCCCTCCCCCACACTCTCAGGCAGCGCGTTCCAGATCTTAACCCCTCGATTGACCCTCCATCCCCCACACTCTCAGGCAGCACGTTCCAGACCCTAACCCCTCGATTGAACCTCCCTCCCCCACACTCTCAGGCAGCGCCTTCCAGACCCTAACCCCTCGATTGACCGTCCCTCCCCCACACGCTCAGGCAGCGCGTTCCAGATCCTAACCCCTCGATTGACCCTCCCTCCCCCACACTCGCAGGCAGCGCCTTCCAGACCCGAACCCCTCGTTTGACCCTCCCTTCCCCACACTCTCAGGCAGCGCCTTCCAGATCCTAACACCTCGAATAACCCTCCCTCCCCCACACTCTCAGGCAGCGCATTCCAGATCCCAACCCCTCGATTGACACTCCCTCCCTAACACTTTCAGGCAGCGCGTTCCAGATCCCAACCCCTCGATTGACACTCCCTCCCACACACTCTCAGGCAGCGCGTTCCAGATCCTAACCCCTCGATTGACCCTCCCTCTCCCACACTCTCAGGCAGCACGTTCCAGACCCTAACCCCTCGATTGACCCTCCCTCCCCCACACTCTCAGGCAGCGCATTCCAGATCCTAACCCCTCGATTGACGCTCCCTCCCCCACACTCTCAGGCACCGTGATCCAGATCCTAACCCCTCGATTGACCCTCCCTCCCCCACACTCTCAGGCAGCGCGTTCCAGATCCTAACCCCTCGATTGACCCTCCCTCCCCCACACTCTCAGGCAACGCGTTCCAGATCTTAACCTCTCGATTGACCCTCCCTCCCCCACACTCACAGGCACCGCGTTCCAGATCCTAACCCCTCGATTGACCCTACCTCCCCCACACTCTTAGGCAGCGCGTTCCAGATCCTAACCATTCGATTGACCCTCCCTCCCCACACTCTCAGGCAGTGCGTTCCAGATCCCAACCCCTCGATTGACCCTCCCTCCCCGACACTCTCAGGCAGCGCATTCCAGATCCTAACCCCTCGATTGACGCTCCCTCCCCCCACACTCTCAGGCACCGCGTTCCAGATCCTAACCCCTTGATTGACCCTCCCTCCCCCACACTCTCAGGCAGCGCGTTCCAGATCTTAACCCCTCGATTGACCCTCCCTCCCCCACACTCTCAGGCAGCGCGTTCCAGATCCTAACTCCTCGATTGACCCTCCCTCCCCACACTCTCAGGCAGCGCGTTCCAGATCCCAACCCCTCGATTGACCCTCCCTCCCCCACACTCTCAGGCAGCACGTTCCAGACCCTAACCCCTCGACTGACCCTCCCTCCCCCACACTCTCAGGCAGCACATTCCAGATCCCAACCCCTCGATTGACCCTCCCTCCCCAAGACTCTCAGGCAACCCGTTCCAGATCTTAACCTCTCGATTGACCCTCCCTCCCCCACACTCTCAGGCAGTGCGTTCCAGACCCTAACCCCTCAATTGACCCTCCCTCCCCCACACTCTCAGGCAGCGCGTTCCAGATCCTAACTCCTCGATTGACCCTCCCTCCCTACACTCTCAGGCAGTGCGTTCCAGTCCCCAACCCCTCGATTGACCCTCCCTCCCCCACACTCTCAGGCAGCGCCTTCCAGATCCCAACCCATCGATTGACCCTCCCTCCCCCACACTCTCAGGCAGAGCTTTCCAGACCCTAACCCCTCGATTGACCCTCCCTCCCCCACACTCTCAGGCACCGCGTTCCAGACCCTAACCCCTCAACTGACCCTCCCTCCCCCACACTCTCAGGCAACGCGTTCCAGATCTTAACCTCTCGATTGACCCTCCCTCCCCAACACTCACAGGCACCGCGTTCCAATTCCTAACCACTCGATTGACCCTCCCTCCCCCACACTCTCAGGCAGCGCGTTCCAGATCCGAACCCCTCGATTGACCCTCCATCCCCCACACTCTCAGGCAGCACGTTCCAGACCCTAACCCCTCGATTGAACCTCCCTCCCCCACACTCTCAGGCAGCGCCTTCCAGACCCTAACCCCTCGATTGACCGTCCCTCCCCCACACTCTCAGGCAGCGCGTTCCAGATCCTAACCCCTCGATTGACCCTCCCTCCCCCACACTCGCAGGCAGCGCCTTCCAGACCCTAACCCCTCGATTGACCCTCCCTTCCCCACACTCTCAGGCAGCGCCTTTCAGATCCTAACACCTCGAATAACCCTCCCTCCCCCTCACTCTCAGGCAGCGCATTCCAGATCCCAACCCCTCGATTGACCCTCCCTCCCTAACACTTTCAGGCAGCGCGTTCCAGATCCCAACCCCTCGATTGACACTCCCTCCCACACACTCTCAGGCAGCGCGTTCCAGATCCTAACCCCTCGATTGACCCTCCCTCCCCCACACTCTCAGGCAGCACGTTCCAGACCCTAACCCCTCGATTGACCCTCCCTCCCCCACACTCTCCGGCAGCGCATTCCAGATCCTAACCCCTCGATTGACGCTCCCTCCCCCACACTCTCAGGCACCGTGATCCAGATCCTAACCCCTCGATTGACCCTCCCCCCCCCACACTGTCAGGCAGCACGTTCCAGACCCTAACCCCTCGACTGACCCTCCCTCCCCCACACTCTCAGGCAGCACATTCCAGATCCCAACCCCTCGATTGACCCTCCCTCTCCCACACTCTCAGACAGCGTGTTCCAGACCCTAACCCCTCGATTGACCCTCCCTCCCCCACACTCTCAGGCAGCACGTTCCAGATCCCAACCCCTCGATTGACCCTCCCTCCCCCACACTCTCAGGCAGCGCGTTCCAGATCCTAACCCCTCGATTGACCCTCCCTTCCCCACACTCTCAGGCAGCGCCTTCCAGATCCTAGCACCTCGAATGACCCTCCCTCCCCCACACTATCAGGCAGCGCGTTCCAGACCCTAACCCCTCAATTGACCCTCCCTCCCCCACACTCTCAGGCAATGCGTTCCAGATCTTAACCTCTCGATTGACCCTCCCTCTCCCACACTCACAGGCACCGCGTTCCAATTCCTAACCCCTCGATTGACCCTCCCTCCCCCACACTCTCAGGCAGCGCGTTCCAGATCCTAACTCCTCGATTGACCCTCCCTCCCCCACACTCTCAGGCAGCACATTCCAGATCCCAACCCCTCGATTGACCCTCCCTCCCCAAGACTCTCAGGCAACCCGTTCCAGATCTTAACCTCTCGATTGACCCTCCCTCCCCCACACTCTCAGGCAGTGCGTTCCAGACCCTAACCCCTCGATTGACCCTCCCTCCCCCACACTCTCAGGCAGCGCGTTCCAGATCCTAACTCCTCGATTGACCCTCCCTCCCTACACTCTCAGGCAGTGCGTTCCAGTCCCCAACCCCTCGATTGACCCTCCCTCCCCCACACTCTCAGGCAGCGCCTTCCAGATCCCAACCCATCGATTGACCCTCCCTCCCCCACACTCTCAGGCAGAGCTTTCCAGACCCTAACCCCTCGATTGACCCTCCCTCCCCCACACTCTCAGGCACTGCGTTCCAGACCCTAACCCCTCAACTGACCCTCCCTCCCCCACACTCTCAGGCAACGCGTTCCAGATCTTAACCTCTCGATTGACCCTCCCTCCCCAACACTCACAGGCACCGCGTTCCAATTCCTAACCACTCGATTGACCCTCCCTCCCCCACACTCACAGGCACCGCATTCCAGATCCTAACCCCTCGATTGACCCTCCCTCCCCCACACTCTCAGGCAGCGCGTTCCAGATCCTAACTCCTTGACTGACCCTCCCTCCCCACACTCTCAGGCAGCGCGTTCCAGATCCCAACCCCTCGATTGACCCTCCCTCCCCAACACTTTCAGGCAGCGCATTCCAGATCCCAACACCTCGATTGACCCTCCCTCCCCCACACTCTCAGGCACCGCGTTCCAGACCCTAACCCCTCAACTGACCCTCCCTCCCCCACACTCTCAGGCAACGCGTTCCAGATCTTAACCTCTCGATTGACCCTCCCTCCCCCACACTCACAGGCACAGCGTTCCAATTCCTAACCACTCGATTGACCCTCCCTCCCCCACACTCTCAGGCAGCGCGTTCCAGATCTTAACCCCTCGATTGACCCTCCATCCCCCACACTCTCAGGCAGCACGTTCCAGACCCTAACCCCTCGATTGAACCTCCCTCCCCCACACTCGCAGGCAGCGCCTTCCAGACCCTAACCCCTCGTTTGACCCTCCCTTCCCCACACTCTCATGCAGCGCCTTCCAGATCCTAACACCTCGAATAACCCTCCCTCCCCCACACTCTCAGGCAGCGCATTCCAGATCCCAACCCCTCGATTGACCCTCCCTCCCTAACACTTTCAGGCAGCGCGTTCCAGATCCCAACCCCTCGATTGACACTCCCTCCCACACACTCTCAGGCAGCGCGTTCCAGATCCTAACCCCTCGATTGACCCTCCCTCCCCCACACTCTCAGGCAGCACGTTCCAGACCCTAACCCCTCGATTGACCCTCCCTCCCCCACACTCTCAGGCAGCGCATTCCAGATCCTAACCCCTCGATTGACGCTCCCTCCCCCACACTCTCAGGCACCGTGATCCAGATCCTAACCCCTCGATTGACCCTCCCTCCCCCACACTCTCAGGCAGCGCGTTCCAGATCCTAACCCCTCGATTGACCCTCCCTCCCCCACACTCTCAGGCAGCGCGTTCCAGATCCGAACCCCTCGATTGACCCTCCATCCCCCACACTCTCAGGCAGCACGTTCCAGACCCTAATCCCTCGATTGAACCTCCCTCCCACCCACTCTCAGGCAGCGCGTTCCAGAACCTAACCCCTCGATTGATCCTCCCTCCCCCACACTCTCAGGCAGCGCCTTCCAGACCCTAACCCCTCGATTGACCCTCCCTTCCCCACACTCTCAGGCAGCGCCGTCCAGATCCTAACACCTCGAATAACCCTCCCTCCCCCACACTCTCAGGCAGCGCATTCCAGATCCTAACCCCTCGATTGACCCTCCCTCCCCCACACTCTCAGGCAACGCGTTCCAGATCTTAACCTCTCGATTGACCCTCCCTCCCCCACACTCACAGGCACAGCATTCCAGATCCTAACCCCTCGATTGACCCTCCCTCCCCCACACTCTCAGGCAGCGCGTTCCAGATCCTAACTCCTCGATTGACCCTCCCTCCCCACACTCTCAGGCAGCACGTTCCAGATCCCAACCCCTCGATTGACCCTCCCTCCCCAACACTTTCAGGCAGCGCGTTCCAGATCCCAACCCCTTGATTGACCCTCCCTCCCCCACACTCTCAGGCACCGCGTTCCAGATCCTAACCCCTCGATTGACCCTCCCTCCCCCACACTCTCAGGCAGCGCATTCCAGATCCTAACCCCTCGATTGACGCTCCCTCCCCCACACTCTCAGGCACCGCGTTCCAGATCCTAACCCCTTGATTGACCCTCCCTCCCCCACACTCTCAGGCAGCGCGTTCCAGTTCTTAACCCCTCAATTGACCCTCCCTCCCCCACACTCTCAGGCAGCGCGTTCCAGATCCTAACTCCTCGATTGACCCTCCCTCCCCACACTCTCAGGCAGCGCTTTCCAGATCCCAACCCCTCGATTGACCCTCCCTCCCCCACACTCTCAGGCAGCACGTTCCAGACCCTAACCCCTCGACTGACCCTCCCTCCCCCACACTCTCAGGCAGCACATTCCAGATCCCAACCCCTCGATTGACCCTCCCTCCCCAAGACTCTCAGGCAACCCGTTCCAGATCTTAACCTCTCGATTGACCCTCCCTCCCCCACACTCTCAGGCAGTGCGTTCCAGACCCTAACCCCTCGATTGACCCTCCCTCCCCCACACTCTCAGGCAGCGCGTTCCAGATCCTAACTCCTCGATTGACCCTCCCTCCCTACACTCTCAGGCAGAGCGTTCCAGTCCCCAACCCCTCGATTGACCCTCCCTCCCCCACACTCTCAGGCAGCGCCTTCCAGATCCCAACCCATCGATTGACCCTCCCTCCCCCACACTCTCAGGCAGAGCTTTCCAGACCCTAACCCCTCGATTGACCCTCCCTCCCCCACACTCTCAGGCAGCGTGTTCCAGACCCTAACCCCTCGATTGACCCTCCCTCCCCCACACTCTCAGGCAGCACGTTCCAGATCCCAACCCCTCGATTGACCCTCCCTCCCCCACACTCTCAGGCAGCGCGTTCCAGATCCTAACCCCTCGATTGACCCTCCCTTCCCCACACACTCAGGCAGCGCCTTCCAGATCCTAGCACCTCGAATGACCCTCCCTCCCCCACACTATCAGGCAGCGCGTTCCAGACCCTAACCCCTCAATTGACCCTCCCTCCCCCACACTCACAGGCACCGCGTTCCAATTCCTAACCCCTCGATTGACCCTCCCTCCCCCACACTCTCAGGCAGCGCGTTCCAGATCCGAACCCCTCGATTGACCCTCCATCCCCCACACTCTCAGGCAGCACGTTCCAGACCCTAACCCCTCGATTGAACCTCCCTCCCCCACACTCTCAGGCAGCGCGTTCCAGATCCTAACCCCTCGATTGACCCTCCCTTCCCCACACTCTCAGGCAGCGCCGTCCAGATCCTAACACCTCGAATAACCCTCCCTCCCCCACACTCTCAGGCCGCGCAATCCAGATCCTAACCCCTCGATTGACCCTCCCTCCCCCACACTCTCAGGCAACGCGTTCCAGATCTTAATCTCTCGATTGACCCTCCCTCCCCCACACTCACAGGCACCGCATTCCTGATCCTAACCCCTCGATTGACCCTCCCTCCCCCACACTCTCAGGCAGCGCGTTCCAGATCCTAACTCCTTGACTGACCCTCCCTCCCCACACTCTCAGGCAGCGCGTTCCAGATCCCAACCCCTCGATTGACCCTCCCTCCCCAACACTTTCAGGCAGCGCATTCCAGATCCCAACCCATCGATTGACCCTCCCTCCCCCACACTCTCAGGCACCGCGTTCCAGACCCTAACCCCTCAACTGACCCTCCCTCCCACACACTCTCAGGCAACGCGTTCCAGATCTTAACCTCTCGATTGACCCTCCCTCCCCCACACTCATAGGCACCGCGTTCCAATTCCTAACCACTCGATTGACCCTCCCTCCCCCACACTCTCAGGCAGCGCGTTCCAGATCTTAACCCCTCGATTGACCCTCCATCCCCCACACTCTCAGGCAGCACGTTCCAGACCCTAACCCCTCGATTGAACCTCCCTCCCCCACACTCTCAGGCAGCGCCTTCCAGACCCTAACCCCTCGATTGACCGTCCCTCCCCCACACGCTCAGGCAGCGCGTTCCAGATCCTAACCCCTCGATTGACCCTCCCTCCCCCACACTCGCAGGCAGCGCCTTCCAGACCCGAACCCCTCGTTTGACCCTCCCTTCCCCACACTCTCAGGCAGCGCCTTCCAGATCCTAACACCTCGAATAACCCTCCCTCCCCCACACTCTCAGGCAGCGCATTCCAGATCCCAACCCCTCGATTGACACTCCCTCCCTAACACTTTCAGGCAGCGCGTTCCAGATCCCAACCCCTCGATTGACACTCCCTCCCACACACTCTCAGGCAGCGCGTTCCAGATCCTAACCCCTCGATTGACCCTCCCTCTCCCACACTCTCAGGCAGCACGTTCCAGACCCTAACCCCTCGATTGACCCTCCCTCCCCCACACTCTCAGGCAGCGCATTCCAGATCCTAACCCCTCGATTGACGCTCCCTCCCCCACACTCTCAGGCACCGTGATCCAGATCCTAACCCCTCGATTGACCCTCCCTCCCCCACACTCTCAGGCAGCGCGTTCCAGATCCTAACCCCTCGATTGACCCTCCCTCCCCCACACTCTCAGGCAACGCGTTCCAGATCTTAACCTCTCGATTGACCCTCCCTCCCCCACACTCACAGGCACCGCGTTCCAGATCCTAACCCCTCGATTGACCCTACCTCCCCCACACTCTTAGGCAGCGCGTTCCAGATCCTAACCATTCGATTGACCCTCCCTCCCCACACTCTCAGGCAGTGCGTTCCAGATCCCAACCCCTCGATTGACCCTCCCTCCCCGACACTCTCAGGCAGCGCATTCCAGATCCTAACCCCTCGATTGACGCTCCCTCCCCCACACTCTCAGGCACCGCGTTCCAGATCCTAACCCCTTGATTGACCCTCCCTCCCCCACACTCTCAGGCAGCGCGTTCCAGATCTTAACCCCTCGATTGACCCTCCCTCCCCCACACTCTCAGGCAGCGCGTTCCAGATCCTAACTCCTCGATTGACCCTCCCTCCCCACACTCTCAGGCAGCGCGTTCCAGATCCCAACCCCTCGATTGACCCTCCCTCCCCCACACTCTCAGGCAGCACGTTCCAGACCCTAACCCCTCGACTGACCCTCCCTCCCCCACACTCTCAGGCAGCACATTCCAGATCCCAACCCCTCGATTGACCCTCCCTCCCCAAGACTCTCAGGCAACCCGTTCCAGATCTTAACCTCTCGATTGACCCTCCCTCCCCCACACTCTCAGGCAGTGCGTTCCAGACCCTAACCCCTCAATTGACCCTCCCTCCCCCACACTCTCAGGCAGCGCGTTCCAGATCCTAACTCCTCGATTGACCCTCCCTCCCTACACTCTCAGGCAGTGCGTTCCAGTCCCCAACCCCTCGATTGACCCTCCCTCCCCCACACTCTCAGGCAGCGCCTTCCAGATCCCAACCCATCGATTGACCCTCCCTCCCCCACACTCTCAGGCAGAGCTTTCCAGACCCTAACCCCTCGATTGACCCTCCCTCCCCCACACTCTCAGGCACCGCGTTCCAGACCCTAACCCCTCAACTGACCCTCCCTCCCCCACACTCTCAGGCAACGCGTTCCAGATCTTAACCTCTCGATTGACCCTCCCTCCCCAACACTCACAGGCACCGCGTTCCAATTCCTAACCACTCGATTGACCCTCCCTCCCCCACACTCTCAGGCAGCGCGTTCCAGATCCGAACCCCTCGATTGACCCTCCATCCCCCACACTCTCAGGCAGCACGTTCCAGACCCTAACCCCTCGATTGAACCTCCCTCCCCCACACTCTCAGGCAGCGCCTTCCAGACCCTAACCCCTCGATTGACCGTCCCTCCCCCACACTCTCAGGCAGCGCGTTCCAGATCCTAACCCCTCGATTGACCCTCCCTCCCCCACACTCGCAGGCAGCGCCTTCCAGACCCTAACCCCTCGATTGACCCTCCCTTCCCCACACTCTCAGGCAGCGCCTTTCAGATCCTAACACCTCGAATAACCCTCCCTCCCCCTCACTCTCAGGCAGCGCATTCCAGATCCCAACCCCTCGATTGACCCTCCCTCCCTAACACTTTCAGGCAGCGCGTTCCAGATCCCAACCCCTCGATTGACACTCCCTCCCACACACTCTCAGGCAGCGCGTTCCAGATCCTAACCCCTCGATTGACCCTCCCTCCCCCACACTCTCAGGCAGCACGTTCCAGACCCTAACCCCTCGATTGACCCTCCCTCCCCCACACTCTCCGGCAGCGCATTCCAGATCCTAACCCCTCGATTGACGCTCCCTCCCCCACACTCTCAGGCACCGTGATCCAGATCCTAACCCCTCGATTGACCCTCCCCCCCCCACACTGTCAGGCAGCACGTTCCAGACCCTAACCCCTCGACTGACCCTCCCTCCCCCACACTCTCAGGCAGCACATTCCAGATCCCAACCCCTCGATTGACCCTCCCTCTCCCACACTCTCAGACAGCGTGTTCCAGACCCTAACCCCTCGATTGACCCTCCCTCCCCCACACTCTCAGGCAGCACGTTCCAGATCCCAACCCCTCGATTGACCCTCCCTCCCCCACACTCTCAGGCAGCGCGTTCCAGATCCTAACCCCTCGATTGACCCTCCCTTCCCCACACTCTCAGGCAGCGCCTTCCAGATCCTAGCACCTCGAATGACCCTCCCTCCCCCACACTATCAGGCAGCGCGTTCCAGACCCTAACCCCTCAATTGACCCTCCCTCCCCCACACTCTCAGGCAATGCGTTCCAGATCTTAACCTCTCGATTGACCCTCCCTCTCCCACACTCACAGGCACCGCGTTCCAATTCCTAACCCCCTCGATTGACCCTCCCTCCCCCACACTCACAGGCACCGCGTTCCAGATCTTAACCCCTCGATTGACCCTCCCTCCCCCACACTCTTAGGCAGCGCGTTCCAGATCCTAACCATTCGATTGACCCTCCCTCCCCACACTCTCAGGCAGTGCGTTCCAGATCCCAAGCCCTCGATTGACCCTCCCTCCCCCACACTCTCAGGCAGCACGTTCCAGACCCTAACCCCTCGACTGACCCTCCCTCCCTCACACTCTCAGGCAGCACATTCCAGATCCCAACCCCTCGATTGACCCTCCCTCCCCCACACTCTCAGGCAGCGCGTTCCAGACCCTAACCCCTCGATTGACCCTCCCTCCCCCACACTCTCAGGCAGCGCGTTCCAGATCCTAACTCCTCGATTGACCCTCCCTCCCCACACTCTCAGGCAGCGTGTTCCAGACCCCAACCCCTCGATTGACCCTCCCTCCCCCACACTCTCAGGCAGCACGTTCCAGACCCTAACCCCTCGATTGACCCTCCCTCCCCCACACTCTCAGGCAGCACATTCCAGATCCCAACCCCTCGATTGACCCTCCCTCCCCAACACTCTCAGGCAACCCGTTCCAGATCTTAACCTCTCGATTGACCCTCCCTCCCCCACACTCTCAGGCAGTGCGTTCCAGACCCTAACCCCTCGATTGACCCTCCCTCCCCCACACTCTCAGGCAGCGCGTTCCAGATCCGAACTCCTCGATTGACCCTCCCTCCCCACACTCTCAGGCAGCGCGTTCCAGACCCCAACCCCTCGATTGACCCTCCCTCCCCCACACTCTCAGGCAGCGCCTTCCAGATCCCAACCCATCGATTGACTCTCCCTCCCCCACACTCTCAGGCAGCGCGTTCCAGACCCTAACCCCTCGATTGACCCTCCCCCCACACTCTCAGGCAGCGCGTTCCAGACCCTAACCCCTCGATTGACCCTCCCCCACACTCTCAGGCAGCGCGTTCCAGACCCTAACCCCTCGCTGCGTGAGAAAGTTTCTCCTCACGTCTCCATCGCTTCTTTTACCCATCGCCTTCGATATCTGACCCACTCCTGTTCTCCATCCTTCCCCCAATGGGAACAGTTTCTTCCTGTCCACCCTATCCAGACACCTCCCCTGCCCCGGCCCAACTCTGGTTTCGAACACCTCCATCAAATCTCCTCTCGACCTTCTCATCTCCGAGGAGCCTGGTCCCAGCTTCTCCAATCTATCCACGGAGCTGAAGTTCTTCGTCGTGTCCAATCCTGGGCGCCCCGCATTTTCCGAAGGGTGTCTGGGCCCTCGGAGAGGGTGCGGAGGCGATTTCCCAGGCGATGAGATGACTTCAGTTCGCGTGGAGAGACTGGGAGGTGGAACTGGGACCGTCGCCCCCCACCCCTCCACCCCCCCCCCCCCCCCCCCCCCCCGCCCCCTCCCTTCCCCCCGTAGTGGACAAGGT
>JANJGN010002798.1:0-58919 GCA_026770705.1 Isurus oxyrinchus
CAGCAATCTCCTCCCTTGCCTCCCTCAGTACTCTGGGGTAGATCCCATCTGGCCCTGGGGACTTATCCACCTTAATATTCTTCAAGATGCATAACACCTCCTCTTTTTTAATCTCAACATGATCCAGGCTATCTACACACTCTTCCCTAGACAAATCGACCGCTAAGTCCTTCTCTTTGGTGAATACCGATGAGAATCCGTCTAAAACCCGCCTAAAAGGCAAAAGGCCCCAGCCCTGCCCCTTAGTGACTCCCCTCCCCCCACTCCGAGCTCCTTTCGGTCACCGTGGTGACCCACCCGTGATGTCCTCTACCCCCAACCACGCACCCACCACCCCCCCCCACCCACCCCCTGCTCTGGCCTCAGGAGGTCCAGCAACATCACCGCTCCGGCTTGGGGGGGGGGTGGTGGCAGAGGTGGTCAGTGCCAACGCTGCACAGCAGAGGTCGGCCATCCAGTGGGGAAAGAGGGTGAATGATCTGATCTGTGCCCCCTCACCCCCCCCCCCAGGGTAAGGCAACCATCTCGTCGCTCTGAACTCAGACCCTCACCAGCCCATCCCACACTCACTGGCATCTCCCTCACTGCCAGCTCGAGGGGCATCACCACTCACCCTCTCACACACACACACCCTCACATCTCCATCTGGCCTCATCTCCTCTGGAGCTGCCTCCTCAGCCCTCGCCCTCTTGAGGCCACTTACACAGATCCACATGTGCCCCCCCCCACACACACACACACACACCCACACACACCCCCTGGGATACCCTCCTTCCCAGTACAGCCCTCACCCTGCAGCCTCTTCCCTTGCCTGAGGCCTCTTCTCCAAGCAAGCCTGACCCCTGCAGCTATTGAAAAGCCCCCCGCACCCCAACCCCTTGCCTTACGGCTGGTCTGGTAGGTAGAGACCTGCCCGTGAGCCCCCCCCCACTGAAAGTGATGTGGTGCTGCCCGCGAGGCCTGTTGCTGATGCCCACAGGTACTGCCCGAAGCGAGGTGGGCACACAAAGCTCGAAGTCCCGGGGGAGAGGGAGGGGGAGAGGGAGGGGGTGGGGGAGAGGGAGGGGGTCGGGGAGGGGCTGGGGGAGGGGGTGGGGGGAGAGGGAGGGGGTCGGGGAGGGGGTTGGGGAGGGGGTGGGGGAGGGGGGAGTGGGGAGGGGGAGGTGCTGGTGTGTTACAACGAGGTCCCAGACGGTCGGGAACGTGGCCCCAGCATCGGCGAGCGGGACGGAGAATCCCAAACCGGCCTCAGGACCTGGCGAAACCGGTATGTTGGCCGTCTCGCCACATCGTCCACTCACGGCCCCCGGCCCACCCCCACCCCCCACCCCCAACCCCCGGACACGCCCAGCGCCGGCGGGCAGGGGGACATCCCGGCCTGCGTCCCGTCGGCTTCCATTCCGTTGACAAAGGCCCAGTGAGGGTGTCGCTCGGGAAGCCGATTCCTGCAGCAGCGAGGGGAGACCCTCCAGCCCCCACTTCGCTGACCAAGGGCTTTTTTTTTATTGGTGAGTCTTTCACACATTCTCTGCCAGCGACTGCCCTGAGCTGCAGCCACCAGACTAACAGCTGTGATAAGAAGCTGACAGTGACAGTCCCATCTGCGCTGTCCCTGAAATAGCAGTTTTATTCTTTTCTTAATTCCTGGAATGAATAGAACGCTGAAGAGTGGGACAGGCTTGGCTGAGGTGTGCTTTAGCAAGGATACAGTATACCCCAGGAATGGATTCACCAGCGCGTTTAATAGAATCCCCTCCCTGAACCTCTCTCTCTCTCTCTCTCTCTCTCTCTGCCATTAGGAAGATCCTTAAACTCAAACCCTCCAATCAAATTTTGCCACTCTGTCCGAGTATCTCCTCCTGTAGCTCAGACTCAACTCTGTACCCGGTAACACTCCTGGCGGAGCAGCCAGTGACTCCGCAGGTGATACAGGGACGAGGTTCAGATAGGCTTGGGGTGGTTTAGTGGCTCCCCCTCCCACCCCCCCACTTCCCTGTTACTCGAGAGGCCGGAGGTTCCAATCCCATCCTGCCTGTTTGAGAATTTCACTTCAGCCTGAACCCCTGAGCCGAGACGATGCCCCCTCCTTCACCAGCACGGCCACTTCATTCCGATCGGTACCCTCGCCCACCTCTCTCCCTGCCTCATCTGCTCAGACCCTCGTCCCCGGCTTCACAACCCCCAAGTTCCTGACTGTCCAGCTCGCTGCCCAACTCTGGCCATGCCTAAAGCCCAAAATCCCACATCGTTGTTTTCAAATACATTCGTCACCTCCTCACCACCCACCCATCTCTGTAACCTCCTCCAGCCCCTACACCCCTCCCCATCTCTGTAACCTCCTCCAGCCCCTACACCCCTCCCTATCTCTGTAACCTCCTCCAGCCCCTACACCCCTCCCTATCTCTGTAACCTCCTCCAGCCCCTACACCCCTCCCTATCTCTGTAACCTCCTCCAGCCCCTACACCCCTCCCTATCTCTGTAACCTCCTCCAGCCCCTACACCCCTCCCTATCTCTGTAACCTCCTCCAGCCCCTACATCCCTCCCTATCTCTGTAACCTCCTCCAGCCCCTACACCCATCCCTATCTCTGTAACCTCCTCCAGCCCCTACACCCCTCCCTATCTCTGTAACCCTCCTCCAGCCCCTACACCCCTCCCTATCTCTGTAACCTCCACCAGCATCTACACCCTCACTATCTCTGTAACCTGCTCCAACCCCTACACCCCTCCCTATCTCTGTAACCTCCTCCAGTCCCTATACCCCTCCCTATCTCTGTAACCTCCTCCAGCCCCTACACCCCTCCCTATCTCTGTAACCCCCTCCAGCCCCTTTACACCCCTCCCTATCTCTGTAACCTCCTCCAGCCCCTACACCCCTCCCTGTCTCTGTAACCTCCGCCAGCATCTACACCCCTCCCTATCTCTGTAACCTCCTCCAGCCCCCACACCCCTCCCTATCTCTGTAACCTCCTCCAGCCCCTACACCCCTCCGAGATCTCTGTAACCTCCTCCAGCCCCTACACCCCTCCCTATCTCTGTAACCTCCTCCAGCCCCCTACACCCCTCCCTATCTCTGTAACCTCCTCCAGCCCCTACACCCCTCCCTATCTCTGTAACCTCCTCCAGCCCCTACACCCCTCCGAGATCTCTGCTCTCCTCCAATTCCGGCCTCTTGCGCATCCTCCGATTCCCATCGCTCCACCATTGGCGGCCGTGCCTTCAGCTGCCTTGGGGGGGTCCCTGAGCTCTGGAATTCCCTCCCTTAACATCCTCAGGAGTGACAGAGACCCCCGGGGTTGCTTCGCAGCTCCGACAGTTTGTAAGGTTGGGGGTGGGGGCGGGGGGCTCACAATTAGGGAAATAACCCTCGAGGATGACCCCCGAGGAATGAGCTCAGTCAGACATAGCAATGTGATCTTGAGTATGAAACTTCACATTCCTGACTTATTTAAGATTCCCACTGAACAGCCGGATTACCTTCTCCCCGACCTCCCAACCACTATTGGAATTCTCAGTCCAGCTGCTCGCCAGTCACCTGATATATCCCCCAAGGATTCATCTTCCTTCACTTTCACTGGCCTGTAACCCTCCCCAGAGACACTGCATCCCTCCCAGAACATCCTGTTACACCCGCGTTACTCACTGAGCACAGGCAACACTGTCAGGGCCCAGGCAAAACCCCTCCAATGTGGGGTTTACCCCTCGCAAGCAGCTTAACAATGCAGAGATAAACTCAATCAGCATCCTGGGCTATGTGCATCCCAGGAATGGCTGGAAACAGCCAAGCTCTCAACGTGGCTCTCTCTGTCTCTGTCTCTGTCTCTGTCTCTGTCTCTCTCTCTTGCTTTCACTCTTTTTCTCACTCTCTCTCTCTTGCTCTTTCTCTCCTTCTGTCTCTCTCTCTCTTTCTCCCTCTCTCTCTCTTTCTCCCTCTCTCTCTCTTTCTCTCTCTCTATGTCTCTCACTCGCTCTTTATCTCCTTCTCTCTTTTTCTGTGTCTCACATTCTCTCGCTTTTTCTTTCGCTCTCACTCTTTCTCTCTCTCGCCTTCTCTCTCTCTCTTTCTGTCTCTCACCTTCTCTCTCTGTCTCTTTCTCTCTCTCTTTCCCTCTTTCTTGCTCTCTCTTTCTCTCTCTCTTTTTCTCTCCCTCTCTTTCTCTCACTTTCTCTCTCTCCCTCTTTCTCTCTCAGCCACGTGGCCTCTTTCAAAGAAATAGTTTAACTGGCCAAACCCCCTTATTCACACCAGTCCCCAACAAGTCCTACAAATGGGGTGGGGTGGGGTGGGGGGGAGGTGGTGGGGGGAGTCAGTGATTAAGTTGCTCCTGATTTCCCATATTTGACTCCTGTTGCTTCAGAGGCCACACGTTCCCAACATTTGGCCCATCGAATCTGTTCTGTGGATGTGCTGGAACAATGTGGAACACATCCCACTGCCTGGCTCTTCCCCTGTAGGTTTGGAGCCATCGAGAGACTGTGACAGACACTGAGTGTGGTTTATAGAGACTGGGTGTGGTTTATATTCACTGGGTGTGGTTTATATTCACTGGGTGTGGTTTATATTCACTGGGTGTGGTTTATATTCACTGGGTGTGTCTTATAGAGACTGGGTGTGGTTTATAAACACTGGGTGTGGGTTATAGACTCTGGATGTGGTTTATAGACACTGGGTGTGGTTTATAGTCTCTGGGTGTGGTTTATAGTCTCTGGGTGTGGTTTGTAGACAGTAGGTGTGATTTATAGACACTGGGTGTGGTTTATAGACACTGGGTGTGGTTTATAGTCTCTGGGTGTGGTTTGTAGACAGTGGGTGTGATTTATAGACACTGGGTGTGGGTTATTAACACTGGGTGTGGTTTATAGACTCTGTGTGTGTTTTATGGACACAGTATGGTTTATAGACACTGGATGTGGTTTATATATACTAGGTGTGGCTTATAGAGATGGGCTGTGGTTTATAGACGCTGGGTGTGGTTTACAGAGATGGGATGTGGTTTATAGACACTATGTGTGGTTTATAGACTCTGGGTGTGTTTTATAGACTCTGGGTGTGGTTTATAGACACTGGGTGTGGTTTATAGTCTCTGGGTGTGGTTTATAGTCTCTGGGTGTGGTTTGTAGACAGTAGGTGTGATTTATAGACACTGGGTGTGGTTTATAGACACTGGGTGTGGTTTATAGTCTCTGGGTGTGGTTTGTAGACAGTGGGTGTGATTTATAGACACTGGGTGTGGGTTATTAACACTGGGTGTGGTTTATAGACTCTGTGTGTGTTTTATGGACACTCAGTATGGTTTATAGACACTGGATGTGGTTTATATATACTAGGTGTGGCTTATAGAGATGGGCTGTGGTTTATAGACGCTGGGTGTGGTTTACAGAGATGGGATGTGGTTTATAGACACTATGTGTGGTTTATAGACTCTGGGTGTGTTTTATAGACTCTGGGTGTGGTTTATATTCACTGGGTGTGGCTTATAAACACTGGATGTGGTTTATAGACACTGGATGTGGTTTATAGACTGGATGTGGTTTATAGACAGCAGGTGTGGTTTATAAACAGTGTGTGTGGGTTATAGATTCTATGTGTGTTTTATAGACTCTGTGTGTGTTTTATAGTGTCTGGTCGTGGTTTATAGTCACTGGGTGTGGTTTATAGAGATGGGGTGTGGTTTATGGAGCCTGGATGCGGTTTATATGCATTGTGTGGTTTATAGACTCTGGGTGTGGCTTATAGACTCTAAGTGTGGTTTATAGATACGAGGTGTGGTTTATAGACTCTGGGTGGGATTTATAGGCAGCCGGTGTGATTTATAGACTCTGGGTGTGGTTTATAAACAATGGGTGTGGTTTATAGACAGCAGGTGTGGTTTATAGACACTGGGTGTGGTTTATAGAGATGGGGTGTGGTTTACAGACACTGGATGTGGTTTATATATACTAGGTATTGTTTATAGAGATGGGGTGTCGTTTATAGGCACTGGGTGTGGTTTATATTCACTGTGTGTGGTTTATAGAGATGAGGTGTGGTTTACATTCGCAGTGTGGTTTGTATGTACTGGGTGTGGTTAAAAGACACGGGGTGAGGTTTATGGACTCTGGGTATGGTTTATAGAGCTAGTTGTGGTTAATAGAGACTGGGTGTGGTTTATATTCACTGGGTATGGTTTATAGACTCTGGGTGTGGTTTATAGACAATGGGAATGGTTTATAGACACGGTGTGGTTTCTAGACACTGGGTGTGGTTTATAGACTCTGGGTGTGGTTTATAGACAGCAGGTGTGGTTTATAGACTCTGGGTGTGGGTTATAGATAGTGGGTGTGGCTTATACAGTGGGTGTGGCTTATAAACACTGGGCATGGTTTATAGACATTGGGTGTGGTTTATAGACCCTGGGTGTGGTTTATAGACTCTGGGTGTGGTTTATAGACTCTGAGTAAGGTTTATAGGCAGCAGGTGTGGTTTAAAGACACTGGGTGTGGATTATAGACACTGGGTGTGGTTTATAGACACTGGGTGTGGATTATAGACACTGGGTGTGGTTTATAGACTCTGGGTGTGGTTTATAGACACTGGGTGTGGTTTATAGACAGCGGGTATGGTTTATAGACATTGGGTGTGGTTTATAGTCTGTGGGTGTGGTTAATATATACTGGGTGTGGTGTATAGAAAGCCGTTGTAGTTTATAGACAATGGATATGTTTTATAGACACTGGGTATTTTTTATAGACACGGTATGGTTTATAGACACTGGGTGTGGTTTATAGACACTGGGTGTGGTTTATAGACTCTGGGTGTGGTTTATAGACACTGAGTGTGGTTTATAGACCCGGGAAGTGGTTTATGAACAGCAGGTATGGTTTATTTTCACGTGGTATGGTTTATATTATCTGAGTAAGGTTTATACACAGCAGGTGTGGTTTATAGACACTGGGTGTGGTTTATAGACACTGGGTGTGGTTTATAGACACTGGGTGTGGTTTATAGACTCTGGAGGTGGTTTATAGAGAGCGGGTGTGGTTTATAGAGACTGGGTGTGGTTTATAGACACTGGGTGTGGTTTATAGACAATGGGTGTGGTTTATAGTCTGTGGGTGTGGTTTATAGACACTGGGTGTGGTTTATAGACACTCGGTCTTCTTTATAGGCACTGGGTGTGGTTTATAGACTCTGGGTTTGATTTATAGATGCTCATTTTAGTTTATACACACTAGGTGTGATTTAGAGACACTGGATTTGCTTTATAGACACTGGGTATAGTTTATAGACAGCGGGTGTGGTTTACATACACTGGCTGTGGTTTATAGAGACTGGTTGTGGTTTATAGGCACTGGGTGTGGTTTATAGACTCTGCTTGTGGTTTATAGATTCTAGGTGTGGTTTTTAGTCTCTGGGTGTGATTTATAGACACTGGGTGCGGTTTATAGACAGTGGGTGTGGTTTATAGACAGTGGGTGTGGATTATAGACAGCAGGTGTGGAATATAAACTCTGGGTATGGTTTAAGGCCACTGGCTGTGGTTTATAGATGCTGGGTGTGGTTTATAGACAGCGGGTGTGGTTTATAGACACTGGGTTGGTTTATAGATTCTAGGTGTGGTTTATTGTCTCTGGGTGTGGTTTATAGACAGCAGGTGTGGTTTATAGACACTGGGTGTGGTTTATAGACACTGGGTGTGGTTTATAGTCTGTGGGTGTGGTTTATATATACTGGATGTGGTTTATAGACACTGGGTGTGTTTTATAGACAGCAGGTGTGGTTTATATATACTGGATGTGGTTTATAGACACTGGGTGTGTTTTATAGACAGCAGGTGTGGTTTATAGACTCTGGGTGTGGTTTATAGACATTGGGTGTGGTTTATAGACACTGGGTGTGGTTTATAGACACTGGGTGTGGTTTATAGACTCTGGGTGTGTTTTATAGACAGCATGTGTGGTTTATAGACTCTGGGTGTGGTTTATAGACACTGGGTGTGGTTTATAGACACTGGGTGTGGTTTATAGACTCTGGTTGTGGTTTATAGAGAGTGGTTGTGGTTTATAGACACTGGGTGTGGTTTATAGAGACTGGGTGTGGTTTATATACAGCAGGTGTGGTTTATAGACTCTGGGTGTGGTTTATAGACAGCGGGTGTGGTTTCTAGACACTGGATGTGGTTTATAAAGACTGGGTGTGGTTTATAGACAGCAGGTGTGGTTTATAGACAGCGGGTGTGGTTTATAGACACTGGTTGTGGTTTATAGAGACTGGTTGTGGTTTATAGACACTGGGTGTGGTTTATAGACACTGGCTGTGGTTTATAGTCACTGGGTGTGGTTTATAGACAGCGGGTGTTGTTTATAGACACTGACTGTGGTTTATAGACACTGGGTGTCATTTATAGTCACCTGGTGCGGTTTATACACACTGCGTGTAGTTTATAAACTCTGGGTGTGGTTTATGGACAATGGGTATGGTTTATAGATGCTCATTTTTGTTTATATAGACTAGGTGAGGTCCAGAGACACTGTATTTGGTTTATACACACTGGATATATTTTATTGACATTGGGTGTGGTTTATATTCACTGGGTGTGTTTTATAGACACTGGGTGTGGTTTATAGACACTGGGTGTGTTTTATAGACACTGGGTGTGGTTTATAGGATCTGGGTGTGGTTTATAGACACTGGGAGTGGTTTATAGACACTGAGTGTGGTTTATAGGATCTGGGTGTGGTTTATAGACACTGGTAGTGGTTTATAGACACTGGGTGTGGTTTATAGAGACTGGGTGTGGTTTATAGAGACTTGGTGTGGTTTATAGACTGGGTCTGGTTTATAGATTGTAGGTGCGGTTTATAGACAGCGGGTGTGGCTTATAGACACTTCGTGTGGTTTATAGAGACTGGGTGTGTTTTATAGATAGCAGGTGTGGTTTATAGGCACTGGGTGTGGTTTATAAGCTCTGGGTGTGATTTATAGGATCTGGGTGTGGTTTATAGACACAGGGTATGGTTTATATACCGCAGGTTTGATTTATAGACTCTTGGTGTGATTTATACACACTGGGTGTGATTTATAGACATCGGGTGTGGTTTCAAGACATTGGGTGTGGTTTATAGACACTGGGTGTGGTTTATAGACACTGGGTGTGGTTTATAGACACTGGGTGTGGTTTATAGACTCTGGGTGTGGTTTATAGACACTGGGTGTGGTTTATAGGCAGCAGGTGTTGTTTATAGACACTGGGTGTGATTTATGGACACTGGGGATGGTTTATAGCCAGCGGGTGTGGTTTATACACACAGGGTGTGGCTTATAGACACTGGGTGTGTTTTATAGACAGCGGGTGTGATTTATAGACACTGGGTGTGGTTTATAGACTCTGGGTGTGCTTTTAGGCCACTGGCTGTGGTTTATAGACCCTGGGTGTTGTTTATTGACACTAGGTGTGGTTAACAGAATCTGGGTGTGGTTTATATACAGCAGGTGTGGTTTATTGACACAGGGTGTGATTTATAGACACTGGGTATGGTTTATAGATACTGTTAGTGATTTATAGACACTGGGTGTAGTTTATGGACAGTGGGTGTGACTTATAGACACTGGGTGTGGTTTATAGAGACTGGGTGTGGTTTATAGACACTGGGTGAGGTTTATAGTCACTGGGTGTGGTTTATAGACACTGGATGTGGTTTATAGAGCCTGGGTGTGGTTTATAGACACTGGGTGTAGTTTATAAACTCTGGGTGTGGTTTATATACAGCAGGTGTGGTTTATAGACTCTGTGTGTGATTTATACACACTGGGTTTGATTTATAGACATCGGGTGCGGTTTAAAGACACTGGGTGTGGTTTACAGATTCTATGTGCGGTTTATAGACAGCGGGTGTGGTTTATAGACACTGGGTGTGGTTTACAGACAGCGGGTGTGGTTTGTAGACAGTGGGTGTGATGTATAGGCTCTGGGTGTGGTTTATAGACACTAGGTGTGGTTTATATTCACTGGGTGTGGTTTATAGACAGTGGGTGTGGTTTATAGACACTAGGTGTGGTTTATAGACACTAGGTGTGGTTTATATTCACTGGGTGTGGTTTATAGACAGTGGGTGTGGTTTATAGACACTGGGTGTGGGTTATAGACAGCGGGTGTGGTTTGTATATACTGGGTGTGGTTTATAGACACTGGATGTGTTTTATAGACACTGGGTGTGGTTTATAGACACTGGGTGTGGTTTATGGACACTGGGGATGGTTTATAGTCAGTGGGTGTGGTTTATACACACAGAGTGTGGCTTATAGACACTGGGTGTGTTTTATACACAGCGGATGTGAGTTATAGACTCTGGGTGTGGTTTATAGACACTGGGTGTGTTTTATAGACACTGGGTGTGTTTTATAGACACTGGGTGTGGTTTATGGACACTGGGTGTGGTTTATAGACACTGGGTGTGATTTATAGGCACTGGGGATGGTTTATAGTCAACGGGTGTGGTTTATACACACAGGGTGTGGCTTATAGACACTGGGTGTGTTTTATAGACAGCGGGTGTGAGTTATAGACTCTGGGTGTGGTTTATAGACACTGGGTGTGTTTTATAGACTCTGGGTGTGGTTTATAGACAGCAGGTGTGGTTTATAGACTCTGGGTGTGGGTTATAGATAGTGGGTGTGGCTTATACAGTGGGTGTGGCTTATAAACACTGGGCATGGTTTATAGACATTGGGTGTGGTTTATAGACCATGGGTGTGGTTTATAGACTCTGGGTGTGGTTTATAGACTCTGAGTAAGGTTTATAGGCAGCAGGTGTGGTTTAAAGACACTGGGTGTGGATTATAGACACTGGGTGTGGTTTATAGACACTGGGTGTGGATTATAGACACTGGGTGTGGTTTATAGACTCTGGGTGTGGTTTATAGACACTGGGTGTGGTTTATAGACAGCGGGTATGGTTTATAGACATTGGGTGTGGTTTATAGTCTGTGGGTGTGGTTAATATATACTGGGTGTGGTGTATAGAAAGCCGTTGTAGTTTATAGACAATGGATATGTTTTATAGACACTGGGTATTTTTTATAGACACGGTATGGTTTATAGACACTGGGTGTGGTTTATAGACACTGGGTGTGGTTTATAGACTCTGGGTGTGGTTTATAGACACTGAGTGTGGTTTATAGACCCGGGAAGTGGTTTATGAACAGCAGGTATGGTTTATTTTCACGTGGTATGGTTTATATTATCTGAGTAAGGTTTATACACAGCAGGTGTGGTTTATAGACACTGGGTGTGGTTTATAGACACTGGGTGTGGTTTATAGACACTGGGTGTGGTTTATAGACTCTGGAGGTGGTTTATAGAGAGCGGGTGTGGTTTATAGAGACTGGGTGTGGTTTATAGACACTGGGTGTGGTTTATAGACAATGGGTGTGGTTTATAGTCTGTGGGTGTGGTTTATAGACACTGGGTGTGGTTTATAGACACTCGGTCTTCTTTATAGGCACTGGGTGTGGTTTATAGACTCTGGGTTTGATTTATAGATGCTCATTTTAGTTTATACACACTAGGTGTGATTTAGAGACACTGGATTTGCTTTATAGACACTGGGTATAGTTTATAGACAGCGGGTGTGGTTTACATACACTGGCTGTGGTTTATAGAGACTGGTTGTGGTTTATAGGCACTGGGTGTGGTTTATAGACTCTGCTTGTGGTTTATAGATTCTAGGTGTGGTTTTTAGTCTCTGGGTGTGATTTATAGACACTGGGTGCGGTTTATAGACAGTGGGTGTGGTTTATAGACAGTGGGTGTGGATTATAGACAGCAGGTGTGGAATATAAACTCTGGGTATGGTTTAAGGCCACTGGCTGTGGTTTATAGATGCTGGGTGTGGTTTATAGACAGCGGGTGTGGTTTATAGACACTGGGTTGGTTTATAGATTCTAGGTGTGGTTTATTGTCTCTGGGTGTGGTTTATAGACAGCAGGTGTGGTTTATAGACACTGGGTGTGGTTTATAGACACTGGGTGTGGTTTATAGTCTGTGGGTGTGGTTTATATATACTGGATGTGGTTTATAGACACTGGGTGTGTTTTATAGACAGCAGGTGTGGTTTATATATACTGGATGTGGTTTATAGACACTGGGTGTGTTTTATAGACAGCAGGTGTGGTTTATAGACTCTGGGTGTGGTTTATAGACATTGGGTGTGGTTTATAGACACTGGGTGTGGTTTATAGACACTGGGTGTGGTTTATAGACTCTGGGTGTGTTTTATAGACAGCATGTGTGGTTTATAGACTCTGGGTGTGGTTTATAGACACTGGGTGTGGTTTATAGACACTGGGTGTGGTTTATAGACTCTGGTTGTGGTTTATAGAGAGTGGTTGTGGTTTATAGACACTGGGTGTGGTTTATAGAGACTGGGTGTGGTTTATATACAGCAGGTGTGGTTTATAGACTCTGGGTGTGGTTTATAGACAGCGGGTGTGGTTTCTAGACACTGGATGTGGTTTATAAAGACTGGGTGTGGTTTATAGACAGCAGGTGTGGTTTATAGACAGCGGGTGTGGTTTATAGACACTGGTTGTGGTTTATAGAGACTGGTTGTGGTTTATAGACACTGGGTGTGGTTTATAGACACTGGCTGTGGTTTATAGTCACTGGGTGTGGTTTATAGACAGCGGGTGTTGTTTATAGACACTGACTGTGGTTTATAGACACTGGGTGTCATTTATAGTCACCTGGTGCGGTTTATACACACTGCGTGTAGTTTATAAACTCTGGGTGTGGTTTATGGACAATGGGTATGGTTTATAGATGCTCATTTTTGTTTATATAGACTAGGTGAGGTCCAGAGACACTGTATTTGGTTTATACACACTGGATATATTTTATTGACATTGGGTGTGGTTTATATTCACTGGGTGTGTTTTATAGACACTGGGTGTGGTTTATAGACACTGGGTGTGTTTTATAGACACTGGGTGTGGTTTATAGGATCTGGGTGTGGTTTATAGACACTGGGAGTGGTTTATAGACACTGAGTGTGGTTTATAGGATCTGGGTGTGGTTTATAGACACTGGTAGTGGTTTATAGACACTGGGTGTGGTTTATAGAGACTGGGTGTGGTTTATAGAGACTTGGTGTGGTTTATAGACTGGGTCTGGTTTATAGATTGTAGGTGCGGTTTATAGACAGCGGGTGTGGCTTATAGACACTTCGTGTGGTTTATAGAGACTGGGTGTGTTTTATAGATAGCAGGTGTGGTTTATAGGCACTGGGTGTGGTTTATAAGCTCTGGGTGTGATTTATAGGATCTGGGTGTGGTTTATAGACACAGGGTATGGTTTATATACCGCAGGTTTGATTTATAGACTCTTGGTGTGATTTATACACACTGGGTGTGATTTATAGACATCGGGTGTGGTTTCAAGACATTGGGTGTGGTTTATAGACACTGGGTGTGGTTTATAGACACTGGGTGTGGTTTATAGACACTGGGTGTGGTTTATAGACTCTGGGTGTGGTTTATAGACACTGGGTGTGGTTTATAGGCAGCAGGTGTTGTTTATAGACACTGGGTGTGATTTATGGACACTGGGGATGGTTTATAGCCAGCGGGTGTGGTTTATACACACAGGGTGTGGCTTATAGACACTGGGTGTGTTTTATAGACAGCGGGTGTGATTTATAGACACTGGGTGTGGTTTATAGACTCTGGGTGTGCTTTTAGGCCACTGGCTGTGGTTTATAGACCCTGGGTGTTGTTTATTGACACTAGGTGTCGTTAACAGAATCTGGGTGTGGTTTATATACAGCAGGTGTGGTTTATTGACACAGGGTGTGATTTATAGACACTGGGTATGGTTTATAGATACTGTTAGTGATTTATAGACACTGGGTGTAGTTTATGGACAGTGGGTGTGACTTATAGACACTGGGTGTGGTTTATAGAGACTGGGTGTGGTTTATAGACACTGGGTGAGGTTTATAGTCACTGGGTGTGGTTTATAGACACTGGATGTGGTTTATAGAGCCTGGGTGTGGTTTATAGACACTGGGTGTAGTTTATAAACTCTGGGTGTGGTTTATATACAGCAGGTGTGGTTTATAGACTCTGTGTGTGATTTATACACACTGGGTTTGATTTATAGACATCGGGTGCGGTTTAAAGACACTGGGTGTGGTTTACAGATTCTATGTGCGGTTTATAGACAGCGGGTGTGGTTTATAGACACTGGGTGTGGTTTACAGACAGCGGGTGTGGTTTGTAGACAGTGGGTGTGATGTATAGGCTCTGGGTGTGGTTTATAGACACTAGGTGTGGTTTATATTCACTGGGTGTGGTTTATAGACAGTGGGTGTGGTTTATAGACACTAGGTGTGGTTTATAGACACTAGGTGTGGTTTATATTCACTGGGTGTGGTTTATAGACAGTGGGTGTGGTTTATAGACACTGGGTGTGGGTTATAGACAGCGGGTGTGGTTTGTATATACTGGGTGTGGTTTATAGACACTGGATGTGTTTTATAGACACTGGGTGTGGTTTATAGACACTGGGTGTGGTTTATGGACACTGGGGATGGTTTATAGTCAGTGGGTGTGGTTTATACACACAGAGTGTGGCTTATAGACACTGGGTGTGTTTTATACACAGCGGATGTGAGTTATAGACTCTGGGTGTGGTTTATAGACACTGGGTGTGTTTTATAGACACTGGGTGTGTTTTATAGACACTGGGTGTGGTTTATGGACACTGGGTGTGGTTTATAGACACTGGGTGTGATTTATAGGCACTGGGGATGGTTTATAGTCAACGGGTGTGGTTTATACACACAGGGTGTGGCTTATAGACACTGGGTGTGTTTTATAGACAGCGGGTGTGAGTTATAGACTCTGGGTGTGGTTTATAGACACTGGGTGTGTTTTATAGACTCTGGGTGTGGTTTATGGACACTGGGTGTGATTTATAGACACTGGGTGTGATTTATAGATGCTCATGTTAGTTTCTATAGACTAGGTGTGGTTTAGAGATACTGGATTTGGTTTAGAGAAACTTGGTATAGTTTATAGACAGTAAGTGTGGTTTATATTCACTGGGTGTGGTTTATAGACAGCAGGTGTGGTTTATACACTCTGGGTGTGGTTTATAGACACTGGGTGTGGTTTATAGACACTGGGTGTGGTTTATAGACATTGGTTGCGGTTTATATTCACTGGGTATGGTTCATAGACAGCAGGTGTGGTTTATAGACACTGGGTGTGATTTATAGACACTGGGTGTGGTTTATAGACACTGGGTGTGGTTTATAGACCCTGGGTGTGGTTTATCAACACTAGGTGTGGTTAATAGACTCTGGGTGTGGTTTATATACAGCAGGTGTGGTTTATAGACTCGGTGTGATTTATAGACACTGGGTATGGTTTATAGATACTGGGTGAGGTGTATAGACTCTGGGTGTGATTTATAGACACTGGGTGTGGTTTATAGACACTGGGTGTGGTTTATAGATTGTAGGTGTAGTTTATAGACAGTGGGTGTGACTTATAGACACTGGGTGTGGTTTATAGAGACTGGGTGTGGTTTATAGACACTGGGTGTAGTTTATAAACTCTGGGTGTGGTTTATAGATTGTAGGTGTAATTTATAGACAGTGGGTGTGACTTATAGACACTGGGTGTGGTTTATAGAGACTGGGTGTGGTTTATAGACACTGGGTGTAGTTTATAAACTCTGTGTGTGGTTTATATACAGCAGGTGTGGTTTATAGACTCTGTGTGTGATTTATACACACTGGGTTTGATTTATAGACATCGGGTGCAGTTTAAAGACACTGGGTGTGGTTTATAGATCCTATGTGCAGTTTATAGACAGTGGATGTGGTTTACAGATTCTATGTGCGGTTTATAGACAGTGGGTGTGGTTTACAGATTCTATGTGTGGTTTATAGACAGCAGATGTGGTTTATAGACAGCGGGTGTGGTTTATAGACACTGGGTGTGGTATATAGACTTTGGGTGTAGTTTATAGTTGCCGGGTGTCGTTTATAGCCCCTTGGTGTGGTTTATAGACACTGGATTTGGTTTAGAGAAATTGGATATAGTTTATAGAAACTAGGTGTGGTTTATATTCACTGGGTGTGGTTTATAGACTCTGAGTGTGGTTTATAGACAACGGGAGTAGTCTATAAACACTGGGTGTGGTTCCTAGACAATGGGTATTGTTTATAGACACTGGGTGTGGTTTATACACACTGGGTGTGGTTTATAGACAATGGGAGTAGTCTATAAACACTGGGTGTGGTTCCTAGACAATGGGTATTGTTTATAGACACTGGGTATGGTTTTTAAACTCTGGGTGTGGTTTATAGACACTGGGTGTGGTTTATAGACAGTGGGTGTGGTTTATAGACACTGGGAGTGGTTTATAGACACTGGGTGTTGTTTTTAGACACTGGGTGTGGTTTATAGATCCTGGATATATTTTATAGATGCTCATTTTTGTTTATTTAGGCTTGGTGTGGTTTAGAGTCACTGGATTTTGTTTATACACACTGGGTATATTTTATAGACACTGGGGTGTGGTTTATATTCACTGAGTGTGTTTTAGAGACAGTGGGTGTGGTTTATATTCACTGGGTATGGTTTATAGACACTGGGTGTGGTTTATAGACACTGGGTGTGATTTTTAGACACTGGGTGTGATGTATAGATGCTCATGTTAGTTTCTATAGACTAGGTGTGATTTAGAGATACTGGGTATAGTTTATAGACACTAGGTGTGGTTTATATTCACTGTGTTGTTTATAGATAGCAGGTGTGGTTTATAGGCACTGGGTGTGGTTTATAAGCTCTGGGTGTGATTTATAGTCTTCGGGTCTGATTTTTAGACATCGGGTGTGGTTTATAGATTCTAGGTTCGGTTTATAGACAGTGGGTATGGTTTATAAACACTCGGTGTGGTTTACAGACAGCGGGTGTGGTTTACAGACAGCGGGTGTGGTTTATAGACACTGGGTGTGGTGTATAGACTTTGGGTGTAGTTTATAGATGCTGGGTGTCGTTGATAGTCCCTTGGTGTGGTTTATAGACAGCGGGTGTGGTTTATAGACAGCGGGTGTGGTTTATATATACTGGGTGTGGTTTATAGACACTAGGTGTGGTTTATAGCCCCTTGGTGTGGTTTATAGACACAGGATATGGTTTATATACAGCAGGTGTGGTTTATAGACACAGGGTATGGTTTATATACTGCAGGTTTGATTTATAGATTCTTGGTGTGATTTATACACTGGGTGTGATTTATAGACATCGGGTGTGGTTGCAAGACATTGGGTGTGGTTTATAGACACTGGGTGTGGTTTATAGACAGCGGGTGTGGTTTATAGAGACTGGGTGTGGTTTATAGACTGGGTCTGGTTTATAGATTGTAGGTGCGGTTTATAGACAGCGGGTGTGGCTTATAGACACTTCGTGTGGTTTATAGAGACTGGGTGTGTTTTATAGATAGCAGGTGTGGTTTATAGGCACTGCGTGTGGTTTATAAGCTCTGGGTGTGATTTATAGTCTTCGGGTCTGATTTTTAGACATCGGGTGTGGTTTATAGATTCTAGGTTCGGTTTATAGACAGTGGGTATGGTTTATAAACACTCGGTGTGGTTTACAGACAGCGGGTGTGGTTTATAGACAGCGGGTGTGGTTTATAGACACTGGGTGTGGTGTATAGACTTTGGGTGTAGTTTATAGATGCTGGGTGTCGTTGATAGTCCCTTGGTGTGGTTTATAGACAGCGGGTGTGGTTTATAGACAGCGGGTGTGGTTTATATATACTGGGTGTGGTTTATAGCCCCTTGGTGTGGTTTATAGACACAGGATATGGTTTATATACAGCAGGTGTGGTTTATAGACACAGGGTATGATTATATACTGCAGGTTTGATTTATAGACTCTTGGTGTGATTTATACACACTGGGTGTGATTTATAGACATCGGGTGTGGTTGCAAGACATTGGGTATGGTTTATAGACAGCGGGTGTGGTTTATATATACTGGGTGTGGTTTATAGACACTAGGTGTGGTTTATAGCCCCTTGGTGTGGTTTATAGACACAGGATATGGTTTATATACAGCAGGTGTGGTTTATAGACACAGGGTATGGTTTATATACTGCAGGTTTGATTTATAGATTCTTGGTGTGATTTATACACTGGGTGTGATTTATAGACATCGGGTGTGGTTGCAAGACATTGGGTGTGGTTTATAGACACTGGGTGTGGTTTATAGACAGCGGGGTGTGGTTTATAGAGACTGGGTGTGGTTTATAGACTGGGTCTGGTTTATAGATTGTAGGTGCGGTTTATAGACAGCGGGTGTGGCTTATAGACACTTCGTGTGGTTTATAGAGACTGGGTGTGTTTTATAGATAGCAGGTGTGGTTTATAGGCACTGCGTGTGGTTTATAAGCTCTGGGTGTGATTTATAGTCTTCGGGTCTGATTTTTAGACATCGGGTGTGGTTTATAGATTCTAGGTTCGGTTTATAGACAGTGGGTATGGTTTATAAACACTCGGTGTGGTTTACAGACAGCGGGTGTGGTTTATAGACAGCGGGTGTGGTTTATAGACACTGGGTGTGGTGTATAGACTTTGGGTGTAGTTTATAGATGCTGGGTGTCGTTGATAGTCCCTTGGTGTGGTTTATAGACAGCGGGTGTGGTTTATAGACAGCGGGTGTGGTTTATATATACTGGGTGTGGTTTATAGACACTAGGTGTGGTTTATAGCCCCTTGGTGTGGTTTATAGACACAGGATATGGTTTATATACAGCAGGTGTGGTTTATAGACACAGGGTATGGTTTATATACTGCAGGTTTGATTTATAGACTCTTGGTGTGATTTATACACACTGGGTGTGATTTATAGACATCGGGTGTGGTTGCAAGACATTGGGTGTGGTTTATAGACACTGGGTGTGGTTTATAGACACGGGGTGTGGTTTATAGAGACTGGGTGTGGTTTATAGACTGGGTCTGGTTTATAGATTGTAGGTGCGGTTTATAGACTCTGGGTGTGGCTTATAGACACTTCATGTGGTTTATAGAGACTGGGTGTGTTTTATAGACAGCAGGTGTGGTTTGTAGGCACTGCGTGTGGTTTATAAGCTCTGGGTATGATTTATAGACATCGGGTCTGATTTTTAGACATCGGGTGTGGTTTATAGATTCTAGGTTCGGTTTATAGACAGTGGGTATGGTTTATAAACACTCGGTGTGGTTTACAGACAGCGGGTGTGGTTTATAGACACTGGGTGTGGTGTATAGACTTTGGGTGTAGTTTATAGATGCTGGGTGTCGTTGATAGCCCCTTGGTGTGGTTTATAGACAGCGGGTGTGGTTTATAGACAGCGGGTGTGGTTTATATATACTGGGTGTGGTTTATAGACACTGGGTGTGGTTTATAGCCCCTTGTTGTGGTTTATAGACACAGGATATGGTTTATATACAGCAGGTGTGGTTTATAGACACAGGGTATGGTTTATATACCGCAGGTTTGATTTATAGACTCTTGGTGTGATTTATACACACTGGGTGTGATTTATAGACATCGGGTGTGGTTTCAAGTCATTGGGTGTGGTTTATAGACACTGGGTGTGGTTTATAGACACTGGGTGTGGTTTATAGACTCTGGGTGTGGTTTATAGACACTGGGTGTGGTTTATAGGCAGCAGGTGTTGTTTATAGACACTGGGTGTGATTTATGGACACTGGGGATGGTTTATAGCCAGTGGGTGTGGTTTATACACACAGGGTGTGGCTTATAGACACTGGGTGTGTTTTATAGACAGCGGGTGTGATTTATAGACACTGGGTGTGGTTTATAGACTCTGGGTGTGCTTTTAGGCCACTGGCTGTGGTTTATAGACCCTGGGTGTTGTTTATTGACACTAGGTGTGGTTAACAGAATCTGGGTGTGGTTTATATACAGCAGGTGTGGTTTATTGACACAGGGTGTGATTTATAGACACTGGGTATGGTTTATAGATACTGTTAGTGATTTATAGACACTGGGTGTAGTTTATGGACAGTGGGTGTGACTTATAGACACTGGGTGTGGTTTATAGAGACTGGGTGTGGTTTATAGACACTGGGTGAGGTTTATAGTCACTGGGTGTGGTTTATAGACACTGGATGTGGTTTATAGAGACTGGGTGTGGTTTATAGACACTGGGTGTAGTTTATAAACTCTGGGTGTGGTTTATATACAGCAGGTGTGGTTTATAGACTCTGTGTGTGATTTATACACACTGGGTTTGATTTATAGACATCGGGTGCGGTTTAAAGACACTGGGTGTGGTTTACAGATTCTATGTGCAGTTTATAGACAGCGGGTGTGGTTTATAGACACTGGGTGTGGTTTACAGACAGCGGGTGTGGTTTGTAGACAGTGGGTGTGATGTATAGGCTCTGGGTGTGGTTTATAGACAGTGGGTGTGGTTTATATTCACTGGGTGTGGTTTATAGACAGTGGGTGTGGTTTATAGACACTAGGTGTGGTTTATAGACACTAGGTGTGGTTTATATTCACTGGGTGTGGTTTATAGACAGTGGGTGTGGTTTATAGACACTGGGTTTGGGTTATAGACAGCGGGTGTGGTTTGTATATACTGGGTGTGGTTTATAGACACTGGATGTGTTTTATAGACACTGGGTGTGGTTTATAGACACTGGGTGTGGTTTATGGACACTGGGGATGGTTTATAGTCAGTGGGTGTGGTTTATACACACAGAGTGTGGCTTATAGACACTGGGTGTGTTTTATACACAGCGGATGTGAGTTATAGACTCTGGGTGTGGTTTATAGACACTGGGTGTGTTTTATAGACACTGGGTGTGTTTTATAGACACTGGGTGTGGTTTATGGACACTGGGTGTGGTTTATAGACACTGGGTGTGATTTATAGGCACTGGGGATGGTTTATAGTCAACGGGTGTGGTTTATACACACAGGGTGTGGCTTATAGACACTGGGTGTGTTTTATAGACAGCGGGTGTGAGTTATAGACTCTGGGTGTGGTTTATAGACACTGGGTGTGTTTTATGGACACTGGGTGTGATTTATAGACACTGGGTGTGATTTATAGATGCTCATGTTAGTTTCTATAGACTAGGTGTGGTTTAGAGATACTGGATTTGGTTTAGAGAAACTTGGTATAGTTTATAGACAGTAAGTGTGGTTTATATTCACTGGGTGTGGTTTATAGACAGCAGGTGTGGTTTATAGACATTGGTTGCGGTTTATATTCACTGGGTATGGTTCATAGACAGCAGGTGTGGTTTATAGACACTGGGTGTGATTTATAGACACTGGGTGTGGTTTATAGACACTGGGTGTGGTTTATAGACCCTGGGTGTGGTTTATCGACACTAGGTGTGGTTAATAGACTCTGGGTGTGGTTTATATACAGCAGGTGTGGTTTATAGACTCGGTGTGATTTATAGACACTGGGTATGGTTTATAGATACTGGGTGAGGTGTATAGACTCTGGGTGTGATTTATAGACACTGGGTGTGGTTTATAGACACTGGGTGTGGTTTATAGATTGTAGGTGTAGTTTATAGACAGTGGGTGTGACTTATAGACACTGGGTGTGGTTTATAGAGACTGGGTGTGGTTTATAGACACTGGGTGTAGTTTATAAACTCTGGGTGTGGTTTATAGATTGTAGGTGTAATTTATAGACAGTGGGTGTGACTTATAGACACTGGGTGTGGTTTATAGAGACTGGGTGTGGTTTATAGACACTGGGTGTAGTTTATAAACTCTGTGTGTGGTTTATATACAGCAGGTGTGGTTTATAGACTCTGTGTGTGATTTATACACACTGGGTTTGATTTATAGACATCGGGTGCAGTTTAAAGACACTGGGTGTGGTTTATAGATCCTATGTGCGGTTTATAGACAGTGGATGTGGTTTACAGATTCTATGTGCGGTTTATAGACAGTGGGTGTGGTTTACAGATTCTATGTGTGGTTTATAGACAGCGGATGTGGTTTATAGACAGCGGGTGTGGTTTATAGACACTGGGTGTGGTGTATAGACTTTGGGTGTAGTTTATAGTTGCCGGGTGTCGTTTATAGCCCCTTGGTGTGGTTTATAGACACTGGATTTGGTTTAGAGAAATTGGATATAGTTTATAGAAACTAGGTGTGGTTTATATTCACTGGGTGTGGTTTATAGACTCTGAGTGTGGTTTATAGACAACGGGAGTAGTCTATAAACACTGGGTGTGGTTCCTAGACAATGGGTATTGTTTATAGACACTGGGTGTGGTTTATACACACTGGGTGTGGTTTATAGACAATGGGAGTAGTCTATAAACACTGGGTGTGGTTCCTAGACAATGGGTATTGTTTATAGACACTGGGTATGGTTTTTAAACTCTGGGTGTGGTTTATAGACACTGGGTGTGGTTTATAGACAGTGGGTGTGGTTTATAGACACTGGGAGTGGTTTATAGACACTGGGTGTTGTTTTTAGACACTGGGTGTGGTTTATAGATCCTGGATATATTTTATAGATGCTCATTTTTGTTTATTTAGGCTTGGTGTAGTTTAGAGTCACTGGATTTTGTTTATACACACTGGGTATATTTTATAGACACTGGGGTGTGGTTTATATTCACTGAGTGTGTTTTAGAGACAGTGGGTGTGGTTTATATTCACTGGGTATGGTTTATAGACACTGGGTGTGGTTTATAGACACTGGGTGTGATGTATAGATGCTCATGTTAGTTTCTATAGACTAGGTGTGATTTAGAGATACTGGGTATAGTTTATAGACACTAGGTGTGGTTTATATTCACTGTGTTGTTTATAGACAGCAGGTGTGGTTATAGACTCTGGGTGTGGTTTATAGACACTGGGTGTGTTTTATAGACAGTGGGTGTGGTTTATATTCACTGGGTATGGTTTATAGACACTGGGTGTGGTTTATAGACTCTGGGTGTGGTCTATAGACACTGGGTGTGGTTTATAGACACTGGGTGTGGTTTATAGACACTGGGTGTGGTTTATAGTCTCTTGGTGTGGTTTATAGACACTGGGTGTGGTTTATATACAGCAGGCGTTGTTTATATATACTGGGTGTGGTTTATAGACACTGGGTGTGGTTTATAGCCCCTTGGTGTGGTTTCTAGACACAGGGTATGGTTTATATACAGCAGGTGTGGTTTATAGACTCTTGGTGTGATTTATACACACTGGGTGTGATTTATAGACATCGGGTGTGGTTTAAAGACATCGGGTGCAGTTTATAGACAGTGGGTGTGGTTTATAAACACTTGGTGTGGTTTACAGACAGCGGGTGTGGTTTATAAACACTCGATGTGGTTTACAGACAGCGGGTGTGGTTTATAAACACTCGGTGTGGTTTACAGACAGCGGGTGTGGTTTATAAACACTCGGTGTGGTTTACAGACAGCGGGTGTGGTTTATAAACACTCGGTGTGGTTTACAGACAGCGGGTGTGGTTTATAGACAGTGGGTGTGTTTTATAGCCCCTTGGTGTGGTGTATAGACTTTGGGTGTAGTTTATAGATGCTGGGTGTCGTTTATAGCCCCTTGGTGTGGTTTATAGACACTGGGTGTGGTTTATATACAGCAGGCATGGTTTATATATACTGGGTGTGGTTTATAGACACTGGGTGTGGTTTATAGCCCCTTGGTGTGGTTTCTAGACACAGGGTATGGTTTATATACAGCAGGTGTGGTTTATAGACTCTTGGTGTGATTTATACACACTGGGTGTGATTTATAGACATCGGGTGTGGTTTAAAGACATCGGGTGCAGTTTATAGACAGTGGGTATGGTTTATAAACACTTGGTGTGGTTTACAGACAGCGGGTGTGGTTTATAAACACTCGGTGTGGTTTACAGACAGCGGGTGTGGTTTATAAACACTCGGTGTGGTTTACAGACAGCGGGTGTGGTTTATACACAGTGGGTATGGTTTATAAACACTTGGTGTGGTTCACCGACAGCGGGTGTGGTTTACAAACAGCGGGTGTGGTTTACAAACAGCGGGTGTGGTTTATAGACACTGGGTGTGATTTATAGACACTGGGTGTGGTGTATAGACTTTGGGTGTAGTTTATAGATGCTGGGTGTCGTTTATAGCCCCTTGGTGTGGTTTATAGACACTGGGTGTGGTTTATATACAGCAGGCGTGGTTTATATATACTGGGTGTGGTTTATAGACACTGGGTGTGGTTTATAGCCCCTTGGTGTGGTTTCTAGACACAGGGTATGGTTTATATACAGCAGGTGTGGTTTATAGACTCTTGGTGTGATTTATACACACTGGGTGTGATTTATAGACATCGGGTGTGGTTTAAAGACATCGGGTGCAGTTTATAGACAGTGGGTGTGGTTTATAAACACTTGGTGTGGTTTACAGACAGCGGGTGTGGTTTATAAACACTCGGTGTAGTTTACAGACAGCGGGTGTGGTTTATAGACAGTGGGTGTGGTTTATAGACAGTGGGTGTGGTTTATAGACAGCGGGTGTGGTTTATAAACACTCGGTGTGGTTTACAGACAGCGGGTGTAGTTTATAGCCCCTTGGTGTGGTTTATAGACACTGGGTGTGGTTTATAGACAGCGGGTGTGGTTTATATATACTGGGTGTGGTTTATAGACACTGGGTGTGGTTTATAGACACTGGGTGTGGTTTATAGACACAGGGTGTGGTTTATAGACTCTGGGTGTGGTTTATAGACACTGGATGTGGTTTATAGACACTGGGTGTGGTTTATAGACTCTGGGTGTGGTTTATAGACACTGGATGTGGTTTATAGGCAGCAGGTGTGGTTTATAGACACTGGGTGTGGTTCATAGACACTGGGTGTGGTTTATAGACTCTGGGTGTGGTTTATAGACACTGGATGTGGTTTATAGGCAGCAGGTGTGGTTTATAGACAGTGGGTGTGACTTATAGACACTGGGTGTGGTTTATAGAGACTGGGTGTGGTTTATAGACACTGGGTGTGGTTTATAGACACTGGGTGTGGTTTATAGACACTGGATGTGGTTTATAGGCAGCAGGTGTGGTTTATAGACACTGGGTGTGGTTCATAGACACTGGGTGTGGTTTATAGACTCTGGGTGTGGTTTATAGACACTGGATGTGGTTTATAGGCAGCAGGTGTGGTTTATAGACAGTGGGTGTGACTTATAGACACTGGGTGTGGTTTATAGAGACTGGGTGTGGTTTATAGACACTGGGTGTGGTTTATAGACACTGGGTGTAGTTTATAAACTCTGGGTGTGGTTTATATACAGCAGGTGTGGTTTATAGACTCTGTGTGTGATTTATACACACTGGGTTTGATTTGTAGACATCGGGTGTGGTTTAAAGACACTGGGTGTGGTTTACAGATTCTAGGTGCGGTTTATAGACAGTGGGTGTGGTTTATAAACACTCGGTGTGGTTTACAGACAGTGGGTGTGGTTTATAGACACTGGGTGTGGTTTATAGATTGTAGGTGTAGTTTATAGACAGTGGGTGTGACTTATAGACACTGGGTGTGGTTTATAGAGACTGGGTGTGGTTTATAGACACTGGGTGTGGTTTATAGACACTGGTTGTTGTTTATATATACTGCATGTGGTTTACAGGCTCTGTGTGTGGTTTATGAACATTGTGTGTGATTTATGCAATGGGTGTGGTTTATAGATACTGGTGTGGTTTATAAACTCTGGGTGTGGTTTATAGACACTGGTTGTTGTTTATATATACTGCATGTGGTTTACAGGCTCTGTGTGTGGTTTATGAACATTGTGTGCGATTTATGCAATGGGTGTGGTTTATAGATACTGGTGTGGTTTATAAACTCTGGGTGTAGTTTATAGACACTGGGTGTGGTATATAGACTTTGGGTGTAGTTTATAGATGCTGGGTGTCGTTTATAGCCCCTTGGTGTGGTTTATAGACACAGGGTGTGGTTTATAGACAGCGGGTGTGGTTTATATATACTGGGTGTGGTTTATAGACACTGGGTGTGGTTTATAGACACAGGGTGTGGTTTATAGACAGCGGGTGTGGTTTATATATACTGGGTGTGGTTTATAGACACTGGGTGTGGTTTATAGACACAGGGTGTGGTTTATAGACAGCGGGTGTGGTTTATAGACAGCGGGTGTGGTTTATAGACACAGGGTGTGGTTTATAGACACTGGGTGTGGTTTATAGACTCTGGGTGTGGTTTATAGACTCTGGGTGTGGTTTATAGGCAGCAGGTGTGGTTTATAGGCAGCAGGTGTGGTTTATAGACACTGGGTGTGGTTCATAGACACTGGGTGTGGTTTATAGACTCTGGGTGTGTTTCATAGACACTGGGTGTGGTTTATAGACTCTGGGTGTGTTTTTTAGACACTGGATGTGGTTTATAGGCAGCAGGTGTGGTTTATAGACACTGGATGTGGTTTATAGGCAGCAGGTGTGGTTTATAGACACTGGGTGTGGTTTATAGACACTGGGTGTGGTTTATAGACACTGGGTGGGGTTTATAGACTCTGGGTGTGGTTTATAGACACTGGGTGTAGTTTATAAACTCTGGGTGTGGTTTATAGATTGTAGGTGTAATTTATAGACAGTGGGTGTGACTTATAGACACTGGGTGTGGTTTATAGAGACTGGGTGTGGTTTATAGACACTGGGTGTAGTTTATAAACTCTGTGTGTGGTTTATATACAGCAGGTGTGGTTTATAGACTCTGTGTGTGATTTATACACACTGGGTTTGATTTATAGACATCGGGTGCAGTTTAAAGACACTGGGTGTGGTTTATAGATCCTATGTGCGGTTTATAGACAGTGGATGTGGTTTACAGATTCTATGTGCGGTTTATAGACAGTGGGTGTGGTTTACAGATTCTATGTGTGGTTTATAGACAGCAGATGTGGTTTATAGACAGCGGGTGTGGTTTATAGACACTGGGTGTGGTGTATAGACTTTGGGTGTAGTTTATAGTTGCCGGGTGTCGTTTATAGCCCCTTGGTGTGGTTTATAGACACTGGATTTGGTTTAGAGAAATTGGATATAGTTTATAGAAACTAGGTGTGGTTTATATTCACTGGGTGTGGTTTATAGACTCTGAGTGTGGTTTATAGACAACGGGAGTAGTCTATAAACACTGGGTGTGGTTCCTAGACAATGGGTATTGTTTATAGACACTGGGTGTGGTTTATACACACTGGGTGTGGTTTATAGACAATGGGAGTAGTCTATAAACACTGGGTGTGGTTCCTAGACAATGGGTATTGTTTATAGACACTGGGTATGGTTTTTAAACTCTGGGTGTGGTTTATAGACACTGGGTGTGGTTTATAGACAGTGGGTGTGGTTTATAGACACTGGGAGTGGTTTATAGACACTGGGTGTTGTTTTTAGACACTGGGTGTGGTTTATAGATCCTGGATATATTTTATAGATGCTCATTTTTGTTTATTTAGGCTTGGTGTAGTTTAGAGTCACTGGATTTTGTTTATACACACTGGGTATATTTTATAGACACTGGGGTGTGGTTTATATTCACTGAGTGTGTTTTAGAGACAGTGGGTGTGGTTTATATTCACTGGGTATGGTTTATAGACACTGGGTGTGGTTTATAGACACTGGGTGTGATGTATAGATGCTCATGTTAGTTTCTATAGACTAGGTGTGATTTAGAGATACTGGGTATAGTTTATAGACACTAGGTGTGGTTTATATTCACTGTGTTGTTTATAGACAGCAGGTGTGGTTATAGACTCTGGGTGTGGTTTATAGACACTGGGTGTGTTTTATAGACAGTGGGTGTGGTTTATATTCACTGGGTATGGTTTATAGACACTGGGTGTGGTTTATAGACTCTGGGTGTGGTCTATAGACACTGGGTGTGGTTTATAGACACTGGGTGTGGTTTATAGACACTGGGTGTGGTTTATAGTCTCTTGGTGTGGTTTATAGACACTGGGTGTGGTTTATATACAGCAGGCGTTGTTTATATATACTGGGTGTGGTTTATAGACACTGGGTGTGGTTTATAGCCCCTTGGTGTGGTTTCTAGACACAGGGTATGGTTTATATACAGCAGGTGTGGTTTATAGACTCTTGGTGTGATTTATACACACTGGGTGTGATTTATAGACATCGGGTGTGGTTTAAAGACATCGGGTGCAGTTTATAGACAGTGGGTGTGGTTTATAAACACTTGGTGTGGTTTACAGACAGCGGGTGTGGTTTATAAACACTCGATGTGGTTTACAGACAGCGGGTGTGGTTTATAAACACTCGGTGTGGTTTACAGACAGCGGGTGTGGTTTATAAACACTCGGTGTGGTTTACAGACAGCGGGTGTGGTTTATAAACACTCGGTGTGGTTTACAGACAGCGGGTGTGGTTTATAGACAGTGGGTGTGTTTTATAGCCCCTTGGTGTGGTGTATAGACTTTGGGTGTAGTTTATAGATGCTGGGTGTCGTTTATAGCCCCTTGGTGTGGTTTATAGACACTGGGTGTGGTTTATATACAGCAGGCATGGTTTATATATACTGGGTGTGGTTTATAGACACTGGGTGTGGTTTATAGCCCCTTGGTGTGGTTTCTAGACACAGGGTATGGTTTATATACAGCAGGTGTGGTTTATAGACTCTTGGTGTGATTTATACACACTGGGTGTGATTTATAGACATCGGGTGTGGTTTAAAGACATCGGGTGCAGTTTATAGACAGTGGGTATGGTTTATAAACACTTGGTGTGGTTTACAGACAGCGGGTGTGGTTTATAAACACTCGGTGTGGTTTACAGACAGCGGGTGTGGTTTATAAACACTCGGTGTGGTTTACAGACAGCGGGTGTGGTTTATACACAGTGGGTATGGTTTATAAACACTTGGTGTGGTTCACCGACAGCGGGTGTGGTTTACAAACAGCGGGTGTGGTTTACAAACAGCGGGTGTGGTTTATAGACACTGGGTGTGATTTATAGACACTGGGTGTGGTGTATAGACTTTGGGTGTAGTTTATAGATGCTGGGTGTCGTTTATAGCCCCTTGGTGTGGTTTATAGACACTGGGTGTGGTTTATATACAGCAGGCGTGGTTTATATATACTGGGTGTGGTTTATAGACACTGGGTGTGGTTTATAGCCCCTTGGTGTGGTTTCTAGACACAGGGTATGGTTTATATACAGCAGGTGTGGTTTATAGACTCTTGGTGTGATTTATACACACTGGGTGTGATTTATAGACATCGGGTGTGGTTTAAAGACATCGGGTGCAGTTTATAGACAGTGGGTGTGGTTTATAAACACTTGGTGTGGTTTACAGACAGCGGGTGTGGTTTATAAACACTCGGTGTAGTTTACAGACAGCGGGTGTGGTTTATAGACAGTGGGTGTGGTTTATAGACAGTGGGTGTGGTTTATAGACAGCGGGTGTGGTTTATAAACACTCGGTGTGGTTTACAGACAGCGGGTGTAGTTTATAGCCCCTTGGTGTGGTTTATAGACACTGGGTGTGGTTTATAGACAGCGGGTGTGGTTTATATATACTGGGTGTGGTTTATAGACACTGGGTGTGGTTTATAGACACTGGGTGTGGTTTATAGACACAGGGTGTGGTTTATAGACAGCGGGTGTGGTTTATATATGCTGGGTGTGGTTTATAGACACAGGGTGTGGTTTATAGACACTGGGTGTGGTTTATAGACACTGGATGTGGTTTATAGACTCTGGGTGTGGTTTATAGACTCTGGGTGTGGTTTATAGACACTGGATGTGGTTTATAGACACTGGGTGTGGTTTATAGACTCTGGGTGTGGTTTATAGACACTGGATGTGGTTTATAGGCAGCAGGTGTGGTTTATAGACACTGGGTGTGGTTCATAGACACTGGGTGTGGTTTATAGACTCTGGGTGTGGTTTATAGACACTGGATGTGGTTTATAGGCAGCAGGTGTGGTTTATAGACAGTGGGTGTGACTTATAGACACTGGGTGTGGTTTATAGAGACTGGGTGTGGTTTATAGACACTGGGTGTGGTTTATAGACACTGGGTGTGGTTTATAGACACTGGATGTGGTTTATAGGCAGCAGGTGTGGTTTATAGACACTGGGTGTGGTTCATAGACACTGGGTGTGGTTTATAGACTCTGGGTGTGGTTTATAGACACTGGATGTGGTTTATAGGCAGCAGGTGTGGTTTATAGACAGTGGGTGTGACTTATAGACACTGGGTGTGGTTTATAGAGACTGGGTGTGGTTTATAGACACTGGGTGTGGTTTATAGACACTGGGTGTAGTTTATAAACTCTGGGTGTGGTTTATATACAGCAGGTGTGGTTTATAGACTCTGTGTGTGATTTATACACACTGGGTTTGATTTGTAGACATCGGGTGTGGTTTAAAGACACTGGGTGTGGTTTACAGATTCTAGGTGCGGTTTATAGACAGTGGGTGTGGTTTATAAACACTCGGTGTGGTTTACAGACAGTGGGTGTGGTTTATAGACACTGGGTGTGGTTTATAGATTGTAGGTGTAGTTTATAGACAGTGGGTGTGACTTATAGACACTGGGTGTGGTTTATAGAGACTGGGTGTGGTTTATAGACACTGGGTGTGGTTTATAGACACTGGTTGTTGTTTATATATACTGCATGTGGTTTACAGGCTCTGTGTGTGGTTTATGAACATTGTGTGTGATTTATGCAATGGGTGTGGTTTATAGATACTGGTGTGGTTTATAAACTCTGGGTGTGGTTTATAGACACTGGTTGTTGTTTATATATACTGCATGTGGTTTACAGGCTCTGTGTGTGGTTTATGAACATTGTGTGCGATTTATGCAATGGGTGTGGTTTATAGATACTGGTGTGGTTTATAAACTCTGGGTGTAGTTTATAGACACTGGGTGTGGTATATAGACTTTGGGTGTAGTTTATAGATGCTGGGTGTCGTTTATAGCCCCTTGGTGTGGTTTATAGACACAGGGTGTGGTTTATAGACAGCGGGTGTGGTTTATATATACTGGGTGTGGTTTATAGACACTGGGTGTGGTTTATAGACACAGGGTGTGGTTTATAGACAGCGGGTGTGGTTTATATATACTGGGTGTGGTTTATAGACACTGGGTGTGGTTTATAGACACAGGGTGTGGTTTATAGACAGCGGGTGTGGTTTATAGACAGCGGGTGTGGTTTATAGACACAGGGTGTGGTTTATAGACACTGGGTGTGGTTTATAGACTCTGGGTGTGGTTTATAGACTCTGGGTGTGGTTTATAGGCAGCAGGTGTGGTTTATAGGCAGCAGGTGTGGTTTATAGACACTGGGTGTGGTTCATAGACACTGGGTGTGGTTTATAGACTCTGGGTGTGTTTCATAGACACTGGGTGTGGTTTATAGACTCTGGGTGTGTTTTTTAGACACTGGATGTGGTTTATAGGCAGCAGGTGTGGTTTATAGACACTGGATGTGGTTTATAGGCAGCAGGTGTGGTTTATAGACACTGGGTGTGGTTTATAGACACTGGGTGTGGTTTATAGACACTGGGTGGGGTTTATAGACTCTGGGTGTGGTTTATAGACACTGGATGTGGTTTATAGGCAGCAGGTGTGGTTTATAGACACTGGGTGTGGTTTATGGACACTGGGGATAGTTTATAGTGAGCGGGTGTGGTTTATACACACAGGGTGTGGCTTATAGACACTGGGTGTGTTTTATAGACACTGGGTGTCGTTTATAGACTCTGGGAGTAGTTTATAGACACTGGGTGTGTTTTATAGACACTGGGTGTGGTTTATAGACACTGGGTGTCGTTTATAGACTCTGGGTGTGTTTTATAGACTCTGGGTGTGTTTTATAGACTCTGGGTGTGTTTTATAGACTCTGGGTGTGGTTTATAGACACTGGGTGTGGTTTATAGACACTGGTTGTGGTTTTTAGACACTGGCTGTGGTTTATAGACACTGGGAGTGGTTTATAGACTCTGGGTATGGTTTATAGACACTGGGTGTGGTTTATAGACACTGGGAGTGGTTTATAGACTCTGGGTATGGTTTATAGACACTGGGTGTCGTTTATAGACACTGGTTGTGGTTTTTAGACACTGGGTGTGGTTTATAGATCCTGGATATGTTTTATAGATGCTCATTTTTGTTTATTTAGACTTGGTGTGGTTTAGAGTCACTGGATTTGGTTTATACACACTGGGTATATTTTATAGACACTGGGTGTGGTTTATATTCACTGAGTGTGGTTTATAGACAGTGGGTGTGGTTTAGAGACAGTGGGTTTGGTTTAGAGACTCTGTGTGTGGTTTATCGATTCTGGGTGTGATGTATAGATGCTCATGTTAGTTTATATAGACTAGGTGTGATTTAGAGACACTGGATTTGGTTTAGAGACACTGGGTATAGTTTATAGACACTAAGTGTGGTTTATATTCACTGGGTGTGGTTTATAGACACTGGGTGTGGTTTATAGACACTGGGTGTGATTTATAGACACTGGGTGTGATGTATAGATGCTCATGTTAGTTTCTATAGACTAGGTGTGATTTAGAGACACTGGATTTGGTTTAGAGACACTGGGTATAGTTTATAGACACTAAGTGTGGTTTATATTCACTTGATGTGGTTTATAGACACTGGGTGTGGTTTATAGACACTGGGTGTGATTTATTACAGTGGGTGTGTTTTATAGACACTGGGTGTGGTTTATATACAGTGGGTGTGGTTTATAGACACTGGGTGTGGTTTATAGACACTGGGTGTGGATTATAAACTCTGGGTGTGGTTTATCGACACTAGATGTGGCTAATAGACTCTGGGTGTGGTTTATATACAGCAGGTGTGGTTTATAGACTCGGTGTGATTTATAGACACTGGGTATGGTTTATAGATACTGGGTGTGATTTATAGACACTGGGTGTGGTTTATAGATTGTAGGTGTAGTTTATAGACAGTGGGTGTGACTTATAGACACTGGGTGTGGTTTATAGAGACTGGGTGTGGTTTATAGACACTGGGTGTGATTTATAGTCACTGGGTGTAGTTTATAAACTCTGTGTGTGGTTTATATACAGCAGGTGTGGTTTATAGACTCTGTGTGTGATTTATACACACTGGGTTTGATTTATAGACATCGGATTCGGTTTAAAGACACAGGGTGTGGTTTATAGATTCTATGTGCGGTTTATAGACACTGGGTGTGGTTTATAAACACTCGGTGTGGTTTACAGACAGTGGGTGTGGTTTATAGACACTGGGTGTGGTTTATAGACAGCTGGTGTGGTTTATAGACAGTGGGTGTGGTTTATAGACACTGGGTGTGGTTTATAGACAGTGGGTGTGGTTTATAGACAGCTGGTGTCGTTTATAGGCACTGGGTGTGGTGTATAGACACTGGGTGTGGATTATAGACACTGGGTGTGGATTATAGACAGCGGGTGTGGTTTGTATATACTGGGTGTGGTTTATAGACCCTGGGTGTGGTTTATAGCCCCTTGGTGTGGTTTATAGCCCCTTGGTGTGGTTTATAGACACTGGGTGTGGTTGAAATACAGCGAGTTTGGTTTATAGACACTGGGTGTGGTTTAGAGACAGTGGGTGTGGTTTATAGATACTGGGTGTGATTTATAGACACTGGGTGTGGTTTATAGATTGTAGGTGTAGTTTATAGACAGTGGGTGTGACTTATAGACACTGGGTGTGGTTTATAGAGACTGGGTGTGTTTTATAGACACTGGGTGTAATTTATAGTCACTGGGTGTAGTTTATAAACTCTGTGTGTGGTTTATATACAGCAGGTGTGGTTTATAGACTCTGTGTGTGATTTATACACACTGGGTTTGATTTATAGACATCGGATTCGGTTCAAAGACACTGGGTGTGGTTTACAGATTCTATGTGCGGTTTATAGACAGTGGGTGTGGTTTATAAACACTCGGTGTGGTTTACAGGCAGTGGGTGTGGTTTATAGACACTGGGTGTGGTTTATAGATAGCTGGTGTGGTTTATAGACAGTGGGTGTCGTTTATAGGCACTGGGTGTGGTGTATAGACACTGGGTGTGGATTATAGACACTGGATGTGGTTTATAGGCAGCAGGTGTGGTTTATAGACACTGGATGTGGTTTATAGGCAGCAGGTGTGGTTTATAGACACTGGGTGTGGTTTATAGACACTGGGTGTGGTTTATAGACACTGGGTGGGGTTTATAGACTCTGGGTGTGGTTTATAGACACTGGTTGTTGTTTATATATACTGCATGTGGTTTACAGGCTCTGTGTGTGGTTTATGAACATTGTGTGCGATTTATGCAATGGGTGTGGTTTATAGATACTGGTGTGGTTTATAAACTCTGGGTGTAGTTTATAGACACTGGGTGTGGTATATAGACTTTGGGTGTAGTTTATAGATGCTGGGTGTCGTTTATAGCCCCTTGGTGTGGTTTATAGACACAGGGTGTGGTTTATAGACAGCGGGTGTGGTTTATATATACTGGGTGTGGTTTATAGACACTGGGTGTGGTTTATAGACACTGGGTGTGGTTTATAGACACAGGGTGTGGTTTATAGACAGCGGGTGTGGTTTATATATACTGGGTGTGGTTTATAGACACTGGGTGTGGTTTATAGACACTGGGTGTGGTTTATAGACAGCGGGTGTGGTTTATATATGCTGGGTGTGGTTTATAGACACAGGGTGTGGTTTATAGACACTGGGTGTGGTTTATAGACACTGGATGTGGTTTATAGACTCGGTGTGGTTTATAGACTCTGGGTGTGGTTTATAGACACTGGGTGTGGTTTATAGGCAGCAGGTGTGGTTTATAGACACTGGGTGTGGTTCATAGACACTGGGTGTGGTTTATAGACTCTGGGTGTGTTTTTTAGACACTGGATGTGGTTTATAGGCAGCAGGTGTGGTTTATAGACACTGGATGTGGTTTATAGGCAGCAGGTGTGGTTTATAGACACTGGGTGTGGTTTATAGACACTGGGTGTGGTTTATAGACACTGGGTGGGGTTTATAGACTCTGGGTGTGGTTTATAGACACTGGATGTGGTTTATAGGCAGCAGGTGTGGTTTATAGACACTGGGTGTGGTTTATGGACACTGGGGATGGTTTATAGTGAGCGGGTGTGGTTTATACACACAGGGTGTGGCTTATAGACACTGGGTGTGTTTTATAGACACTGGGTGTCGTTTATAGACTCTGGGAGTAGTTTATAGACACTGGGTGTGTTTTATAGACACTGGGTGTGGTTTATAGACACTGGGTGTCGTTTATAGACTCTGGGTGTGTTTTATAGACTCTGGGTGTGTTTTATAGACTCTGGGTGTGGTTTATAGACACTGGGTGTGGTTTATAGACACTGGTTGTGGTTTTTAGACACTGGCTGTGGTTTATAGACACTGGGAGTGGTTTATAGACTCTGGGTATGGTTTATAGACACTGGGTGTGGTTTATAGACACTGGGAGTGGTTTATAGACTCTGGGTATGGTTTATAGACACTGGGTGTCGTTCATAGACACTGGTTGTGGTTTTTAGACACTGGGTGTGGTTTATAGATCCTGGATATGTTTTATATATGTGCGGTTTATAGACAGTGGGTGTGGTTTATAAACACTCGGTGTGGTTTACAGGCAGTGGGTGTGGTTTATAGACACTGGGTGTGGTTTATAGATAGCTGGTGTGGTTTATAGACAGTGGGTGTCGTTTATAGGCACTGGGTGTGGTGTATAGACACTGGGTGTGGATTATAGACACTGGGTGTGGATTATAGACAGCGGGTGTGGTTTGTATATACTGGGTGTGGTTTATAGACCCTGGGTGTGGTTTATAGCCCCTTGGTGTGGTTTATAGCCCCTTGGTGTGGTTTATAGACACTGGGTGTGGTTGAAATACAGCGAGTTTGGTTTATAGACACTGGGTGTGGTTTAGAGACAGTGGGTGTGGTTTATAGATACTGGGTGTGGTTTATAGACACTGGGTGTGGTTTATAGTCACTGGGTGTGGTTTATAGACACTGGGTGTGGTTTATAGATTGTAGGTGTAGTTTATAGACAGTGGGTGTGACTTATAGACACTGGGTGTGGTTTATAGAGACTGGGTGTGGTTTATAGACACTGGGTGTGGTTTATAGTCACTGGGTGTAGTTTATAAACTCTGTGTGTGGTTTATATACACTGGGTTTGATTTATAGACATCGGATGCGGTTTAAAGACACTGGGTGTGGTTTACTTCTATGTGCGGTTTATAGACAGTGGGTGTGGTTTACAAACACTCGGTGTGGTTTACAGACAGCGGGTGTGGTTTATAGACACTGGGTGTGGTTTATAGACACTGGGTGTGGTTTATAGACAGCGGGTGTGGTTTATAGACAGTGGGTGTGGTTTATAGACAGTGGGTGTGGTTTATAGACAGCTGGTGTGATTTATAGACAGCTGGTGTCGTTTATAGGCACTGGGTGTGATGTATATACTCTGGGTGTAGTTTATAGATGCCGGGTGTGGTTTATAGCCCCTTGGTGTGGTTTATAGACACTGGGTGTGAATTATAGACACTGGGTGTGGATTATAGACAGCGAGTGTGGTTTGTATATACTGGGTGTGGTTTATAGACTCTGGGTGTGGTTTATAGCCCCTTGGTGTGGTTTATAGACACTGGGTGTGGTTTATAGACAGCGGGTGTGGTTTGTATATACTGAGTGTGGTTTGTAGACAATGGGAGTAGTCTATAAACACTGGGTGTGGTGCCTAGACAATGGGTATTGTTTACAGACACTGGGTATGGTTTTTAAACTCTGGGTGTGGTTTATAGACACTGGGTATGGTTTATAGACGCTGGGTGTGGTTTATAGACACTGGTTGTTGTTTATATATACTGCATGTGGTTTACAGGCTCTGTGTGTGGTTTATGAACATTGTGTGTGATTTATGCAATGGGTGTGGTTTATAGTTACTGGTGTGGTTTATAAACTCTGGGTGTAGTTTATAGACACTGGGTGTGGTTTATAGACCGCAGATGTGGTTTATAAGCACTGGGTGCAGTTTATAAGCTCTGGGTGTGATTTATAGACATTGGGTCTGATTTTTAGACATCGGGTGTGGTTTATAGATTCTAGGTTCGGTTTATAGTCAGCGGGTGTGGTTTATAGACAGCGGGTGTGGTTTATAGACACTGGGTGTGGTGTATAGACACTGGGTGTGGTTTATAGACACTGGTTGTGGTTTATGGACACTGGGGATGGTTTATAGTCAGCGGGTGTGGTTTATACACACAGGGTGTGGCTTATAGACACGGTGTGTGTTATAAACAGCGGGTGTGAGTTATAGACTCTGGGTATGGTTTATAGACAGTGGGTGTGGTTTATAGACTCTGGGTGTGAATTATAGACAACGGGAGTAGTCTATAAACACTGGGAGTGGTTCATAGACAATGGGTATGGTTTATAGACACTGGATGTGGTTTATAGACACTGGTTGTGGTTTTTAGACACTGGGTGTGGTTTATAGATCCTGGATATGTTTTATAGATGCTCATTTTTGTTTATTTAGACTTGGTGTGGTTTAGAGTCACTGGATTTTGTTTATATACACTGGGTATATTTTATAGACACTGGGTGTGGTTTATATTCACTGGGTGTGGTTTAGAGACAGTGGGTGTGGTTTATATTCACTGGGTGTGGTTTATAGACACTGGGTGTGGTTTATAGACACTGGGTGTGGTTTATAGACAGTGGGTGTGGTTTATATTCACTGGGTGTGGTTTATAGACACTGGGTGTGGTTTATAGACACGGTATATTTTATAGACACTGGGTGTGGTTTATAGACACTGGGTGTGGTTTATAGACACTGGGTATATTTTATAGACACTGGGTGTGGTTTATATTCACTGGGTGTGGTTTATAGACACTGGGTGTGGTTTATAGACACTGGGTGTTGTTTATGGACACTGGGTGTGATTTATAGACACTGGGTGTGATGTATAGATGCTCATGTTAGTTTCTATAGACTAGGTGTGGTTTAGAGACACTGGATTTGGTTTAGAGAAACTGGGTATAGTTTATAGAAACTAAGTGTGGTTTATATTCACTGGGTGTGGTTTATAGACAGCAGGTGTGGTTTATAGACTCTGGGTGTGATTTATAGACACTGGGTGTGATTTATTACAGTGGGTGTGGTTTATAGACACTGGGTGTGGTTTATAGACAGTGGGTTTGGTTTAGAGACAGTGGGTTTGGTTTAGAGACTCTGTGTGTGGTTTTTTGATTCTGGGTGTGATGTATAGATGCTCATGTTAGTTTCTATAGACTAGGTGTGATTTAGAGACATTGAATTTGGTTTAGAGAAACTGGGTATCTTTTATAGACACTGGGTGTGGTTTATAGACAGTGGGTGTTGTTTATACACACTGGGTGTGGTTTATGGACAATGGGAGTAGTCCATAAACACTGGGTGTGGTTCCTAGACAATCGGTATTGTTTATAGACACTGGGTATGGTTTTTAAGCTCTGGGTGTGGTTTATAGACACTGGGTGTGGTTTATAGACACTGGGTGTGGTTTAGAGACAGTGGGTGTGGTTTATAGATACTAGGTGTGATTTATAGACACTGGGTGTGCTTTATAGATTGTAGGTGTAGTTTATAGACAGTGGGTGTGATTTATAGACACTGGGTGTGGTTTATAGAGACTGGGTGTGGTTTATAGACACTGGGTGTGGTTTATAGTCACTGGGTGTAGTTTATAAACTCTGGGTGTTGCTTATATACAGCAGGTGTGGTTTATAAACTCTGTGTGTGATTTATACACACTGGGTTCGATTTATAGACATCGGGTGCAGTTTAAAGACACTGGGTGTGGTTTACAGATTCTATGTGCGGTTATAGACAGTGGGTGTGGTTTATAAACACGGTGTGGTTTACAGACAGCGGGTGTGGTTTATAGACAGTGGGTGTGGTTTATAGACAGCTGGTGTCGTTTATAGGCACTGGGTGTGATGTATAGACTCTGGATGTAGTTTATAGACTCTGGGTGTGGTTTATAGCCCCTTGGTGTGGTTTATAGACACTGGGTGTGGATTATAGACAGCGGGTGTGGTTTGTATATACTGGGTGTGGTTTATAGACACTGGGTGTGGTTTATAGACTCTGGGTGTGGTTTATAGCCCCTTGGTGTGGTTTATAGACACTGGGTGTGGTTTATAGACAGCGGGTGTGGTTTGTATATACTGGGTGTGGTTTGTAGACAGTGGGTGTGGTTTATAGACAATGGGAGTAGTCTATAAACACTGGGTGTGGTTCCTAGACTATGGGTATTGTTTATAGACACTAGGTATGGTTTTTAAACTCTGGGTGTGGTTTATAGACACTGGGTGTGGTTTATAGACTGTGGGTGTGGTTTAGAGACAGTGGGTGTGGTTTATAGACTCTGGGTGTGGTTTATAGATTCTGGGTGTGTTTTATACACACTGGGTGTGATTTATATATATTGGGTGTGGTTTATATTCACTGGGTGTGGGTTATAGATTCTGGGTGTGTTTTATAGATAGTGGGTGTGGTTTATAGACACTGGTGATGTTTATAGACAGCGGGTGTGGGTTATAGACAGTGGGCGTGGTTTAGAGACAGTGGGTGTTTTTTATAGACAGTGGGTGTGGTTTAGAGACACTGGTTGTGGTTTATAAACTCTGGGTGTGGTTTATAGACACTGGTTGTTGTTCATATATACTGCGTGTGGTTTACAGGCTCTGTGTGTGGTTTATGAACATTGTGTGTGATTTATGCAATGGGTGTGGTTTATAGATACTGGTGTGGTTTATAAACTCTGGGTGTAGTTTATAGACACTGGGTGTGGTTTATATATACTGCGTGTGGTTTACAAGCTCTGGGTGTGATTTATAGACACTGGATGTGATGTCTCGATGCTCATTTTATTTTCTATAGACTAGGTGTGATTTAGAGATACTGGGTATAGTTTATAAATGCTAGGTGTGGTTTATATTCACTGTGTGTGGTTTATAGACAGCAGGTGTGGTTTATAGACTCTGGGTGTGGTTTATAGACACTGGGTGTGTTTTATAGACACTGGGTGTGATTTGTTGCAGTGGGTGTGGTTTATAGACTCTGGGTGTGGTTTATATACAGCGGGTTTGGTTTATAGACACTGGGTCTGGTTTATAGATTGTAGGTGCGGTTTATAGGCAGCGGGTGTGGCTTATAGACACTAGGTGTAGTTTATAGAGACTGGGTGTGTTTTATAGACAGCAGATCTGGTTTATAGGCACTGGGTGTGGTTTATAAGCTCTGGGTGTGATTTATAGACATCGGGTCTGATTTTTAGACATCGGGTGTGGTTTATAGATTCTAGGTTCGGTTTATAGACAGTGGGTATGGTTTATGAACACTCGGTGTGGTTTACAGACAGCGGGTGTGGTTTATAGACACTGGGTGTGGTATATAGACTTTGGGTGTAGTTTATAGATGCTGGGTGTCGTTTATAGCCCCTTGGTGTGGTTTATAGACACTGGGTGTGGATTATAGACACAGGGTGTGGTTTATAGACACTGGGTGTGGTTTATAGACACTGGTTGTGGTTTATGGACACTGGGGATGGTTTATAGTCAGCGGGTGTGGTTTATACACACAGGGTGTGGCTTATAGACACGGTGTGTGTTATAAACAGCGGGTGTGAGTTATAGACTCTGGGTATGGTTTATAGACAGTGGGTGTGGTTTATAGACTCTGGGTGTGAATTATAGACAACGGGAGTAGTCTATAAACACTGGGAGTGGTTCATAGACAATGGGTATGGTTTATAGACACTGGATGTGGTTTATAGACACTGGTTGTGGTTTTTAGACACTGGGTGTGGTTTATAGATCCTGGATATGTTTTATAGATGCTCATTTTTGTTTATTTAGACTTGGTGTGGTTTAGAGTCACTGGATTTTGTTTATATACACTGGGTATATTTTATAGACACTGGGTGTGGTTTATATTCACTGGGTGTGGTTTAGAGACAGTGGGTGTGGTTTATATTCACTGGGTGTGGTTTATAGACACTGGGTGTGGTTTATAGACACTGGGTGTGGTTTATAGACAGTGGGTGTGGTTTATATTCACTGGGTGTGGTTTATAGACACTGGGTGTGGTTTATAGACACGGTATATTTTATAGACACTGGGTGTGGTTTATAGACACTGGGTGTGGTTTATAGACACTGGGTATATTTTATAGACACTGGGTGTGGTTTATATTCACTGGGTGTGGTTTATAGACACTGGGTGTGGTTTATAGACACTGGGTGTTGTTTATGGACACTGGGTGTGATTTATAGACACTGGGTGTGATGTATAGATGCTCATGTTAGTTTCTATAGACTAGGTGTGGTTTAGAGACACTGGATTTGGTTTAGAGAAACTGGGTATAGTTTATAGAAACTAAGTGTGGTTTATATTCACTGGGTGTGGTTTATAGACAGCAGGTGTGGTTTATAGACTCTGGGTGTGATTTATAGACACTGGGTGTGATTTATTACAGTGGGTGTGGTTTATAGACACTGGGTGTGGTTTATAGACAGTGGGTTTGGTTTAGAGACAGTGGGTTTGGTTTAGAGACTCTGTGTGTGGTTTTTTGATTCTGGGTGTGATGTATAGATGCTCATGTTAGTTTCTATAGACTAGGTGTGATTTAGAGACATTGAATTTGGTTTAGAGAAACTGGGTATCTTTTATAGACACTGGGTGTGGTTTATAGACAGTGGGTGTTGTTTATACACACTGGGTGTGGTTTATGGACAATGGGAGTAGTCCATAAACACTGGGTGTGGTTCCTAGACAATCGGTATTGTTTATAGACACTGGGTATGGTTTTTAAGCTCTGGGTGTGGTTTATAGACACTGGGTGTGGTTTATAGACACTGGGTGTGGTTTAGAGACAGTGGGTGTGGTTTATAGATACTAGGTGTGATTTATAGACACTGGGTGTGCTTTATAGATTGTAGGTGTAGTTTATAGACAGTGGGTGTGATTTATAGACACTGGGTGTGGTTTATAGAGACTGGGTGTGGTTTATAGACACTGGGTGTGGTTTATAGTCACTGGGTGTAGTTTATAAACTCTGGGTGTTGCTTATATACAGCAGGTGTGGTTTATAAACTCTGTGTGTGATTTATACACACTGGGTTCGATTTATAGACATCGGGTGCAGTTTAAAGACACTGGGTGTGGTTTACAGATTCTATGTGCGGTTATAGACAGTGGGTGTGGTTTATAAACACGGTGTGGTTTACAGACAGCGGGTGTGGTTTATAGACAGTGGGTGTGGTTTATAGACAGCTGGTGTCGTTTATAGGCACTGGGTGTGATGTATAGACTCTGGATGTAGTTTATAGACTCTGGGTGTGGTTTATAGCCCCTTGGTGTGGTTTATAGACACTGGGTGTGGATTATAGACAGCGGGTGTGGTTTGTATATACTGGGTGTGGTTTATAGACACTGGGTGTGGTTTATAGACTCTGGGTGTGGTTTATAGCCCCTTGGTGTGGTTTATAGACACTGGGTGTGGTTTATAGACAGCGGGTGTGGTTTGTATATACTGGGTGTGGTTTGTAGACAGTGGGTGTGGTTTATAGACAATGGGAGTAGTCTATAAACACTGGGTGTGGTTCCTAGACTATGGGTATTGTTTATAGACACTAGGTATGGTTTTTAAACTCTGGGTGTGGTTTATAGACACTGGGTGTGGTTTATAGACTGTGGGTGTGGTTTAGAGACAGTGGGTGTGGTTTATAGACTCTGGGTGTGGTTTATAGATTCTGGGTGTGTTTTATACACACTGGGTGTGATTTATATATATTGGGTGTGGTTTATATTCACTGGGTGTGGGTTATAGATTCTGGGTGTGTTTTATAGATAGTGGGTGTGGTTTATAGACACTGGTGATGTTTATAGACAGCGGGTGTGGGTTATAGACAGTGGGCGTGGTTTAGAGACAGTGGGTGTTTTTTATAGACAGTGGGTGTGGTTTAGAGACACTGGTTGTGGTTTATAAACTCTGGGTGTGGTTTATAGACACTGGTTGTTGTTCATATATACTGCGTGTGGTTTACAGGCTCTGTGTGTGGTTTATGAACATTGTGTGTGATTTATGCAATGGGTGTGGTTTATAGATACTGGTGTGGTTTATAAACTCTGGGTGTAGTTTATAGACACTGGGTGTGGTTTATATATACTGCGTGTGGTTTACAAGCTCTGGGTGTGATTTATAGACACTGGATGTGATGTCTCGATGCTCATTTTATTTTCTATAGACTAGGTGTGATTTAGAGATACTGGGTATAGTTTATAAATGCTAGGTGTGGTTTATATTCACTGTGTGTGGTTTATAGACAGCAGGTGTGGTTTATAGACTCTGGGTGTGGTTTATAGACACTGGGTGTGTTTTATAGACACTGGGTGTGATTTGTTGCAGTGGGTGTGGTTTATAGACTCTGGGTGTGGTTTATATACAGCGGGTTTGGTTTATAGACACTGGGTCTGGTTTATAGATTGTAGGTGCGGTTTATAGGCAGCGGGTGTGGCTTATAGACACTAGGTGTAGTTTATAGAGACTGGGTGTGTTTTATAGACAGCAGATCTGGTTTATAGGCACTGGGTGTGGTTTATAAGCTCTGGGTGTGATTTATAGACATCGGGTCTGATTTTTAGACATCGGGTGTGGTTTATAGATTCTAGGTTCGGTTTATAGACAGTGGGTATGGTTTATGAACACTCGGTGTGGTTTACAGACAGCGGGTGTGGTTTATAGACACTGGGTGTGGTATATAGACTTTGGGTGTAGTTTATAGATGCTGGGTGTCGTTTATAGCCCCTTGGTGTGGTTTATAGACACTGGGTGTGGATTATAGACACAGGGTGTGGTTTATAGACACTGGGTGTGGTTTATAGACACTGGTTGTGGTTTATGGACACTGGGGATGGTTTATAGTCAGCGGGTGTGGTTTATACACACAGGGTGTGGCTTATAGACACGGTGTGTGTTATAAACAGCGGGTGTGAGTTATAGACTCTGGGTATGGTTTATAGACAGTGGGTGTGGTTTATAGACTCTGGGTGTGAATTATAGACAACGGGAGTAGTCTATAAACACTGGGAGTGGTTCATAGACAATGGGTATGGTTTATAGACACTGGATGTGGTTTATAGACACTGGTTGTGGTTTTTAGACACTGGGTGTGGTTTATAGATCCTGGATATGTTTTATAGATGCTCATTTTTGTTTATTTAGACTTGGTGTGGTTTAGAGTCACTGGATTTTGTTTATATACACTGGGTATATTTTATAGACACTGGGTGTGGTTTATATTCACTGGGTGTGGTTTAGAGACAGTGGGTGTGGTTTATATTCACTGGGTGTGGTTTATAGACACTGGGTGTGGTTTATAGACACTGGGTGTGGTTTATAGACAGTGGGTGTGGTTTATATTCACTGGGTGTGGTTTATAGACACTGGGTGTGGTTTATAGACACGGTATATTTTATAGACACTGGGTGTGGTTTATAGACACTGGGTGTGGTTTATAGACACTGGGTATATTTTATAGACACTGGGTGTGGTTTATATTCACTGGGTGTGGTTTATAGACACTGGGTGTGGTTTATAGACACTGGGTGTTGTTTATGGACACTGGGTGTGATTTATAGACACTGGGTGTGATGTATAGATGCTCATGTTAGTTTCTATAGACTAGGTGTGGTTTAGAGACACTGGATTTGGTTTAGAGAAACTGGGTATAGTTTATAGAAACTAAGTGTGGTTTATATTCACTGGGTGTGGTTTATAGACAGCAGGTGTGGTTTATAGACTCTGGGTGTGATTTATAGACACTGGGTGTGATTTATTACAGTGGGTGTGGTTTATAGACACTGGGTGTGGTTTATAGACAGTGGGTTTGGTTTAGAGACAGTGGGTTTGGTTTAGAGACTCTGTGTGTGGTTTTTTGATTCTGGGTGTGATGTATAGATGCTCATGTTAGTTTCTATAGACTAGGTGTGATTTAGAGACATTGAATTTGGTTTAGAGAAACTGGGTATCTTTTATAGACACTGGGTGTGGTTTATAGACAGTGGGTGTTGTTTATACACACTGGGTGTGGTTTATGGACAATGGGAGTAGTCCATAAACACTGGGTGTGGTTCCTAGACAATCGGTATTGTTTATAGACACTGGGTATGGTTTTTAAGCTCTGGGTGTGGTTTATAGACACTGGGTGTGGTTTATAGACACTGGGTGTGGTTTAGAGACAGTGGGTGTGGTTTATAGATACTAGGTGTGATTTATAGACACTGGGTGTGCTTTATAGATTGTAGGTGTAGTTTATAGACAGTGGGTGTGATTTATAGACACTGGGTGTGGTTTATAGAGACTGGGTGTGGTTTATAGACACTGGGTGTGGTTTATAGTCACTGGGTGTAGTTTATAAACTCTGGGTGTTGCTTATATACAGCAGGTGTGGTTTATAAACTCTGTGTGTGATTTATACACACTGGGTTCGATTTATAGACATCGGGTGCAGTTTAAAGACACTGGGTGTGGTTTACAGATTCTATGTGCGGTTATAGACAGTGGGTGTGGTTTATAAACACGGTGTGGTTTACAGACAGCGGGTGTGGTTTATAGACAGTGGGTGTGGTTTATAGACAGCTGGTGTCGTTTATAGGCACTGGGTGTGATGTATAGACTCTGGATGTAGTTTATAGACTCTGGGTGTGGTTTATAGCCCCTTGGTGTGGTTTATAGACACTGGGTGTGGATTATAGACAGCGGGTGTGGTTTGTATATACTGGGTGTGGTTTATAGACACTGGGTGTGGTTTATAGACTCTGGGTGTGGTTTATAGCCCCTTGGTGTGGTTTATAGACACTGGGTGTGGTTTATAGACAGCGGGTGTGGTTTGTATATACTGGGTGTGGTTTGTAGACAGTGGGTGTGGTTTATAGACAATGGGAGTAGTCTATAAACACTGGGTGTGGTTCCTAGACTATGGGTATTGTTTATAGACACTAGGTATGGTTTTTAAACTCTGGGTGTGGTTTATAGACACTGGGTGTGGTTTATAGACTGTGGGTGTGGTTTAGAGACAGTGGGTGTGGTTTATAGACTCTGGGTGTGGTTTATAGATTCTGGGTGTGTTTTATACACACTGGGTGTGATTTATATATATTGGGTGTGGTTTATATTCACTGGGTGTGGGTTATAGATTCTGGGTGTGTTTTATAGATAGTGGGTGTGGTTTATAGACACTGGTGATGTTTATAGACAGCGGGTGTGGGTTATAGACAGTGGGCGTGGTTTAGAGACAGTGGGTGTTTTTTATAGACAGTGGGTGTGGTTTAGAGACACTGGTTGTGGTTTATAAACTCTGGGTGTGGTTTATAGACACTGGTTGTTGTTCATATATACTGCGTGTGGTTTACAGGCTCTGTGTGTGGTTTATGAACATTGTGTGTGATTTATGCAATGGGTGTGGTTTATAGATACTGGTGTGGTTTATAAACTCTGGGTGTAGTTTATAGACACTGGGTGTGGTTTATATATACTGCGTGTGGTTTACAAGCTCTGGGTGTGATTTATAGACACTGGATGTGATGTCTCGATGCTCATTTTATTTTCTATAGACTAGGTGTGATTTAGAGATACTGGGTATAGTTTATAAATGCTAGGTGTGGTTTATATTCACTGTGTGTGGTTTATAGACAGCAGGTGTGGTTTATAGACTCTGGGTGTGGTTTATAGACACTGGGTGTGTTTTATAGACACTGGGTGTGATTTGTTGCAGTGGGTGTGGTTTATAGACTCTGGGTGTGGTTTATATACAGCGGGTTTGGTTTATAGACACTGGGTCTGGTTTATAGATTGTAGGTGCGGTTTATAGGCAGCGGGTGTGGCTTATAGACACTAGGTGTAGTTTATAGAGACTGGGTGTGTTTTATAGACAGCAGATCTGGTTTATAGGCACTGGGTGTGGTTTATAAGCTCTGGGTGTGATTTATAGACATCGGGTCTGATTTTTAGACATCGGGTGTGGTTTATAGATTCTAGGTTCGGTTTATAGACAGTGGGTATGGTTTATGAACACTCGGTGTGGTTTACAGACAGCGGGTGTGGTTTATAGACACTGGGTGTGGTATATAGACTTTGGGTGTAGTTTATAGATGCTGGGTGTCGTTTATAGCCCCTTGGTGTGGTTTATAGACACTGGGTGTGGATTATAGACACAGGGTGTGGTTTATAGACAGCGGGTGTGGTTTATAGACACTGGTTGTGGTTTATGGACACTGGGGATGGTTTATAGTCAGCGGGTGTGGTTTATACACACAGGGTGTGGCTTATAGACATGGTGTGTGTTATAGACAGCGGGTGTGAGTTATAGACTCTGGGTGTGGTTTATAGACAGTGGGTGTGGTTTATAGACTCTGGGTGTGAATTATAGACAACGGGAGTAGTCTATAAACACTGGGAGTGGTTCATAGACAATGGGTATGGTTTATAGACACTGGATGTGGTTTATAGACACTGGTTGTGGTTTTTAGACACTGGGTGTGGTTTATAGATCCTGGATATGTTTTATAGATGCTCATTTTTGTTTATGTAGACTTGGTGTGGTTTAGAGTCACTGGATTTTGTTTATACACACTGGGTATATTTTATAGACACTGGGTGTGGTTTATATTCACTGGGTGTGGTTTAGAGACAGTGGGTGTGGTTTATATTCACTGGGTGTGGTTTATAGACACTGGGTGTGGTTTATAGACACTGGGTGTGGTTTATATTCACTGGGTGTGGTTTATAGACAGTGGGTGTGGTTTATAGACACTGGGTGTGGTTTATAGACACTGGGTGTAGTTTATATTCACTGGGTGTGGTTTATATTCACTGGGTGTGGTTTATAGACAGTGGGTGTGGTTTATAGACACTGGGTGTGACTTATAGACACTGGGTGTGGTTTATAGAGACTGGGTGTGGTTTATAGACACTGGGTGTGGTTTATAGACACTGGGTGTAGTTTATAAACTCTGGGTGTGGTTTATATACAGCAGGTGTGGTTTATAGACTCTGTGTGTGATTTATACACACTGGGTTTGATTTGTAGACATCGGGTGTGGTTTAAAGACACTGGGTGTGGTTTACAGATTCTAGGTGCGGTTTATAGACAGTGGGTGTGGTTTATAAACACTCGGTGTGGTTTACAGACAGTGGGTGTGGTTTATAGACACTGGGTGTGGTTTATAGATTGTAGGTGTAGTTTATAGACAGTGGGTGTGACTTATAGACACTGGGTGTGGTTTATAGAGACTGGGTGTGGTTTATAGACACTGGGTGTGGTTTATAGACACTGGTTGTTGTTTATATATACTGCATGTGGTTTACAGGCTCTGTGTGTGGTTTATGAACATTGTGTGTGATTTATGCAATGGGTGTGGTTTATAGATACTGGTGTGGTTTATAAACTCTGGGTGTGGTTTATAGACACTGGTTGTTGTTTATATATACTGCATGTGGTTTACAGGCTCTGTGTGTGGTTTATGAACATTGTGTGCGATTTATGCAATGGGTGTGGTTTATAGATACTGGTGTGGTTTATAAACTCTGGGTGTAGTTTATAGACACTGGGTGTGGTATATAGACTTTGGGTGTAGTTTATAGATGCTGGGTGTCGTTTATAGCCCCTTGGTGTGGTTTATAGACACAGGGTGTGGTTTATAGACAGCGGGTGTGGTTTATATATACTGGGTGTGGTTTATAGACACTGGGTGTGGTTTATAGACACAGGGTGTGGTTTATAGACAGCGGGTGTGGTTTATATATACTGGGTGTGGTTTATAGACACTGGGTGTGGTTTATAGACACAGGGTGTGGTTTATAGACAGCGGGTGTGGTTTATAGACAGCGGGTGTGGTTTATAGACACAGGGTGTGGTTTATAGACACTGGGTGTGGTTTATAGACTCTGGGTGTGGTTTATAGACTCTGGGTGTGGTTTATAGGCAGCAGGTGTGGTTTATAGGCAGCAGGTGTGGTTTATAGACACTGGGTGTGGTTCATAGACACTGGGTGTGGTTTATAGACTCTGGGTGTGTTTCATAGACACTGGGTGTGGTTTATAGACTCTGGGTGTGTTTTTTAGACACTGGATGTGGTTTATAGGCAGCAGGTGTGGTTTATAGACACTGGATGTGGTTTATAGGCAGCAGGTGTGGTTTATAGACACTGGGTGTGGTTTATAGACACTGGGTGTGGTTTATAGACACTGGGTGGGGTTTATAGACTCTGGGTGTGGTTTATAGACACTGGATGTGGTTTATAGGCAGCAGGTGTGGTTTATAGACACTGGGTGTGGTTTATGGACACTGGGGATAGTTTATAGTGAGCGGGTGTGGTTTATACACACAGGGTGTGGCTTATAGACACTGGGTGTGTTTTATAGACACTGGGTGTCGTTTATAGACTCTGGGAGTAGTTTATAGACACTGGGTGTGTTTTATAGACACTGGGTGTGGTTTATAGACACTGGGTGTCGTTTATAGACTCTGGGTGTGTTTTATAGACTCTGGGTGTGTTTTATAGACTCTGGGTGTGTTTTATAGACTCTGGGTGTGGTTTATAGACACTGGGTGTGGTTTATAGACACTGGTTGTGGTTTTTAGACACTGGCTGTGGTTTATAGACACTGGGAGTGGTTTATAGACTCTGGGTATGGTTTATAGACACTGGGTGTGGTTTATAGACACTGGGAGTGGTTTATAGACTCTGGGTATGGTTTATAGACACTGGGTGTCGTTTATAGACACTGGTTGTGGTTTTTAGACACTGGGTGTGGTTTATAGATCCTGGATATGTTTTATAGATGCTCATTTTTGTTTATTTAGACTTGGTGTGGTTTAGAGTCACTGGATTTGGTTTATACACACTGGGTATATTTTATAGACACTGGGTGTGGTTTATATTCACTGAGTGTGGTTTATAGACAGTGGGTGTGGTTTAGAGACAGTGGGTTTGGTTTAGAGACTCTGTGTGTGGTTTATCGATTCTGGGTGTGATGTATAGATGCTCATGTTAGTTTATATAGACTAGGTGTGATTTAGAGACACTGGATTTGGTTTAGAGACACTGGGTATAGTTTATAGACACTAAGTGTGGTTTATATTCACTGGGTGTGGTTTATAGACACTGGGTGTGGTTTATAGACACTGGGTGTGATTTATAGACACTGGGTGTGATGTATAGATGCTCATGTTAGTTTCTATAGACTAGGTGTGATTTAGAGACACTGGATTTGGTTTAGAGACACTGGGTATAGTTTATAGACACTAAGTGTGGTTTATATTCACTTGATGTGGTTTATAGACACTGGGTGTGGTTTATAGACACTGGGTGTGATTTATTACAGTGGGTGTGTTTTATAGACACTGGGTGTGGTTTATATACAGTGGGTGTGGTTTATAGACACTGGGTGTGGTTTATAGACACTGGGTGTGGATTATAAACTCTGGGTGTGGTTTATCGACACTAGATGTGGTTAATAGACTCTGGGTGTGGTTTATATACAGCAGGTGTGGTTTATAGACTCGGTGTGATTTATAGACACTGGGTATGGTTTATAGATACTGGGTGTGATTTATAGACACTGGGTGTGGTTTATAGATTGTAGGTGTAGTTTATAGACAGTGGGTGTGACTTATAGACACTGGGTGTGGTTTATAGAGACTGGGTGTGGTTTATAGACACTGGGTGTGATTTATAGTCACTGGGTGTAGTTTATAAACTCTGTGTGTGGTTTATATACAGCAGGTGTGGTTTATAGACTCTGTGTGTGATTTATACACACTGGGTTTGATTTATAGACATCGGATTCGGTTTAAAGACACAGGGTGTGGTTTATAGATTCTATGTGCGGTTTATAGACACTGGGTGTGGTTTATAAACACTCGGTGTGGTTTACAGACAGTGGGTGTGGTTTATAGACACTGGGTGTGGTTTATAGACAGCTGGTGTGGTTTATAGACAGTGGGTGTGGTTTATAGACACTGGGTGTGGTTTATAGACAGTGGGTGTGGTTTATAGACAGCTGGTGTCGTTTATAGGCACTGGGTGTGGTGTATAGACACTGGGTGTGGATTATAGACACTGGGTGTGGATTATAGACAGCGGGTGTGGTTTGTATATACTGGGTGTGGTTTATAGACCCTGGGTGTGGTTTATAGCCCCTTGGTGTGGTTTATAGCCCCTTGGTGTGGTTTATAGACACTGGGTGTGGTTGAAATACAGCGAGTTTGGTTTATAGACACTGGGTGTGGTTTAGAGACAGTGGGTGTGGTTTATAGATACTGGGTGTGATTTATAGACACTGGGTGTGGTTTATAGATTGTAGGTGTAGTTTATAGACAGTGGGTGTGACTTATAGACACTGGGTGTGGTTTATAGAGACTGGGTGTGTTTTATAGACACTGGGTGTAATTTATAGTCACTGGGTGTAGTTTATAAACTCTGTGTGTGGTTTATATACAGCAGGTGTGGTTTATAGACTCTGTGTGTGATTTATACACACTGGGTTTGATTTATAGACATCGGATTCGGTTCAAAGACACTGGGTGTGGTTTACAGATTCTATGTGCGGTTTATAGACAGTGGGTGTGGTTTATAAACACTCGGTGTGGTTTACAGGCAGTGGGTGTGGTTTATAGACACTGGGTGTGGTTTATAGATAGCTGGTGTGGTTTATAGACAGTGGGTGTCGTTTATAGGCACTGGGTGTGGTGTATAGACACTGGGTGTGGATTATAGACACTGGATGTGGTTTATAGGCAGCAGGTGTGGTTTATAGACACTGGATGTGGTTTATAGGCAGCAGGTGTGGTTTATAGACACTGGGTGTGGTTTATAGACACTGGGTGTGGTTTATAGACACTGGGTGGGGTTTATAGACTCTGGGTGTGGTTTATAGACACTGGTTGTTGTTTATATATACTGCATGTGGTTTACAGGCTCTGTGTGTGGTTTATGAACATTGTGTGCGATTTATGCAATGGGTGTGGTTTATAGATACTGGTGTGGTTTATAAACTCTGGGTGTAGTTTATAGACACTGGGTGTGGTATATAGACTTTGGGTGTAGTTTATAGATGCTGGGTGTCGTTTATAGCCCCTTGGTGTGGTTTATAGACACAGGGTGTGGTTTATAGACAGCGGGTGTGGTTTATATATACTGGGTGTGGTTTATAGACACTGGGTGTGGTTTATAGACACTGGGTGTGGTTTATAGACACAGGGTGTGGTTTATAGACAGCGGGTGTGGTTTATATATACTGGGTGTGGTTTATAGACACTGGGTGTGGTTTATAGACACTGGGTGTGGTTTATAGACAGCGGGTGTGGTTTATATATGCTGGGTGTGGTTTATAGACACAGGGTGTGGTTTATAGACACTGGGTGTGGTTTATAGACACTGGATGTGGTTTATAGACTCGGTGTGGTTTATAGACTCTGGGTGTGGTTTATAGACACTGGGTGTGGTTTATAGGCAGCAGGTGTGGTTTATAGACACTGGGTGTGGTTCATAGACACTGGGTGTGGTTTATAGACTCTGGGTGTGTTTTTTAGACACTGGATGTGGTTTATAGGCAGCAGGTGTGGTTTATAGACACTGGATGTGGTTTATAGGCAGCAGGTGTGGTTTATAGACACTGGGTGTGGTTTATAGACACTGGGTGTGGTTTATAGACACTGGGTGGGGTTTATAGACTCTGGGTGTGGTTTATAGACACTGGATGTGGTTTATAGGCAGCAGGTGTGGTTTATAGACACTGGGTGTGGTTTATGGACACTGGGGATGGTTTATAGTGAGCGGGTGTGGTTTATACACACAGGGTGTGGCTTATAGACACTGGGTGTGTTTTATAGACACTGGGTGTCGTTTATAGACTCTGGGAGTAGTTTATAGACACTGGGTGTGTTTTATAGACACTGGGTGTGGTTTATAGACACTGGGTGTCGTTTATAGACTCTGGGTGTGTTTTATAGACTCTGGGTGTGTTTTATAGACTCTGGGTGTGGTTTATAGACACTGGGTGTGGTTTATAGACACTGGTTGTGGTTTTTAGACACTGGCTGTGGTTTATAGACACTGGGAGTGGTTTATAGACTCTGGGTATGGTTTATAGACACTGGGTGTGGTTTATAGACACTGGGAGTGGTTTATAGACTCTGGGTATGGTTTATAGACACTGGGTGTCGTTCATAGACACTGGTTGTGGTTTTTAGACACTGGGTGTGGTTTATAGATCCTGGATATGTTTTATAGATGCTCATTTTTGTTTATTTAGACTTGGTGTGGTTTAGAGTCACTGGATTTGGTTTATACACACTGGGTATATTTTATAGACACTGGGTGTGGTTTATATTCACTGAGTGTGGTTTATAGACAGTGGGTGTGGTTTAGAGACAGTGGGTTTGGTTTAGAGACTCTGTGTGTGGTTTATCGATTCTGGGTGTGATGTATAGATGCTCATGTTAGTTTATATAGACTAGGTGTGATTTAGAGACACTGGATTTGGTTTAGAGACACTGGGTATAGTTTATAGACACTAAGTGTGGTTTATATTCACTGGGTGTGGTTTATAGACACTGGGTGTGGTTTATAGACACTGGGTGTGATTTATAGACACTGGGTGTGATGTATAGATGCTCATGTTAGTTTCTATAGACTAGGTGTGATTTAGAGACACTGGATTTGGTTTAGAGACACTGGGTATAGTTTATAGACACTAAGTGTGGTTTATATTCACTTGATGTGGTTTATAGACACTGGGTGTGGTTTATAGACACTGGGTGTGATTTATTACAGTGGGTGTGTTTTATAGACACTGGGTGTGGTTTATATACAGTGGGTGTGGTTTATAGACACTGGGTGTGGTTTATAGACACTGGGTGTGGATTATAAACTCTGGGTGTGGTTTATCGACACTAGATGTGGTTAATAGACTCTGGGTGTGGTTTATATACAGCAGGTGTGGTTTATAGACTCGGTGTGATTTATAGACACTGGGTATGGTTTATAGATACTGGGTGTGATTTATAGACACTGGGTGTGGTTTATAGATTGTAGGTGTAGTTTATAGACAGTGGGTGTGACTTATAGACACTGGGTGTGGTTTATAGAGACTGGGTGTGGTTTATAGACACTGGGTGTGATTTATAGTCACTGGGTGTAGTTTATAAACTCTGTGTGTGGTTTATATACAGCAGGTGTGGTTTATAGACTCTGTGTGTGATTTATACACACTGGGTTTGATTTATAGACATCGGATTCGGTTTAAAGACACAGGGTGTGGTTTATAGATTCTATGTGCGGTTTATAGACACTGGGTGTGGTTTATAAACACTCGGTGTGGTTTACAGACAGTGGGTGTGGTTTATAGACACTGGGTGTGGTTTATAGACAGCTGGTGTGGTTTATAGACAGTGGGTGTGGTTTATAGACACTGGGTGTGGTTTATAGACAGTGGGTGTGGTTTATAGACAGCTGGTGTCGTTTATAGGCACTGGGTGTGGTGTATAGACACTGGGTGTGGATTATAGACACTGGGTGTGGATTATAGACAGCGGGTGTGGTTTGTATATACTGGGTGTGGTTTATAGACCCTGGGTGTGGTTTATAGCCCCTTGGTGTGGTTTATAGCCCCTTGGTGTGGTTTATAGACACTGGGTGTGGTTGAAATACAGCGAGTTTGGTTTATAGACACTGGGTGTGGTTTAGAGACAGTGGGTGTGGTTTATAGATACTGGGTGTGATTTATAGACACTGGGTGTGGTTTATAGATTGTAGGTGTAGTTTATAGACAGTGGGTGTGACTTATAGACACTGGGTGTGGTTTATAGAGACTGGGTGTGTTTTATAGACACTGGGTGTAATTTATAGTCACTGGGTGTAGTTTATAAACTCTGTGTGTGGTTTATATACAGCAGGTGTGGTTTATAGACTCTGTGTGTGATTTATACACACTGGGTTTGATTTATAGACATCGGATTCGGTTCAAAGACACTGGGTGTGGTTTACAGATTCTATGTGCGGTTTATAGACAGTGGGTGTGGTTTATAAACACTCGGTGTGGTTTACAGGCAGTGGGTGTGGTTTATAGACACTGGGTGTGGTTTATAGATAGCTGGTGTGGTTTATAGACAGTGGGTGTCGTTTATAGGCACTGGGTGTGGTGTATAGACACTGGGTGTGGATTATAGACACTGGGTGTGGATTATAGACAGCGGGTGTGGTTTGTATATACTGGGTGTGGTTTATAGACCCTGGGTGTGGTTTATAGCCCCTTGGTGTGGTTTATAGCCCCTTGGTGTGGTTTATAGACACTGGGTGTGGTTGAAATACAGCGAGTTTGGTTTATAGACACTGGGTGTGGTTTAGAGACAGTGGGTGTGGTTTATAGATACTGGGTGTGGTTTATAGACACTGGGTGTGGTTTATAGTCACTGGGTGTGGTTTATAGACACTGGGTGTGGTTTATAGATTGTAGGTGTAGTTTATAGACAGTGGGTGTGACTTATAGACACTGGGTGTGGTTTATAGAGACTGGGTGTGGTTTATAGACACTGGGTGTGGTTTATAGTCACTGGGTGTAGTTTATAAACTCTGTGTGTGGTTTATATACACTGGGTTTGATTTATAGACATCGGATGCGGTTTAAAGACACTGGGTGTGGTTTACTTCTATGTGCGGTTTATAGACAGTGGGTGTGGTTTACAAACACTCGGTGTGGTTTACAGACAGCGGGTGTGGTTTATAGACACTGGGTGTGGTTTATAGACACTGGGTGTGGTTTATAGACAGCGGGTGTGGTTTATAGACAGTGGGTGTGGTTTATAGACAGTGGGTGTGGTTTATAGACAGCTGGTGTGATTTATAGACAGCTGGTGTCGTTTATAGGCACTGGGTGTGATGTATATACTCTGGGTGTAGTTTATAGATGCCGGGTGTGGTTTATAGCCCCTTGGTGTGGTTTATAGACACTGGGTGTGAATTATAGACACTGGGTGTGGATTATAGACAGCGAGTGTGGTTTGTATATACTGGGTGTGGTTTATAGACTCTGGGTGTGGTTTATAGCCCCTTGGTGTGGTTTATAGACACTGGGTGTGGTTTATAGACAGCGGGTGTGGTTTGTATATACTGAGTGTGGTTTGTAGACAATGGGAGTAGTCTATAAACACTGGGTGTGGTGCCTAGACAATGGGTATTGTTTACAGACACTGGGTATGGTTTTTAAACTCTGGGTGTGGTTTATAGACACTGGGTATGGTTTATAGACGCTGGGTGTGGTTTATAGACACTGGTTGTTGTTTATATATACTGCATGTGGTTTACAGGCTCTGTGTGTGGTTTATGAACATTGTGTGTGATTTATGCAATGGGTGTGGTTTATAGTTACTGGTGTGGTTTATAAACTCTGGGTGTAGTTTATAGACACTGGGTGTGGTTTATAGACCGCAGATGTGGTTTATAAGCACTGGGTGCAGTTTATAAGCTCTGGGTGTGATTTATAGACATTGGGTCTGATTTTTAGACATCGGGTGTGGTTTATAGATTCTAGGTTCGGTTTATAGTCAGCGGGTGTGGTTTATAGACAGCGGGTGTGGTTTATAGACACTGGGTGTGGTGTATAGACACTGGGTGTGGTTTATAGACACTGGTTGTGGTTTATGGACACTGGGGATGGTTTATAGTCAGCGGGTGTGGTTTATACACACAGGGTGTGGCTTATAGACACGGTGTGTGTTATAAACAGCGGGTGTGAGTTATAGACTCTGGGTATGGTTTATAGACAGTGGGTGTGGTTTATAGACTCTGGGTGTGAATTATAGACAACGGGAGTAGTCTATAAACACTGGGAGTGGTTCATAGACAATGGGTATGGTTTATAGACACTGGATGTGGTTTATAGACACTGGTTGTGGTTTTTAGACACTGGGTGTGGTTTATAGATCCTGGATATGTTTTATAGATGCTCATTTTTGTTTATTTAGACTTGGTGTGGTTTAGAGTCACTGGATTTTGTTTATATACACTGGGTATATTTTATAGACACTGGGTGTGGTTTATATTCACTGGGTGTGGTTTAGAGACAGTGGGTGTGGTTTATATTCACTGGGTGTGGTTTATAGACACTGGGTGTGGTTTATAGACACTGGGTGTGGTTTATAGACAGTGGGTGTGGTTTATATTCACTGGGTGTGGTTTATAGACACTGGGTGTGGTTTATAGACACGGTATATTTTATAGACACTGGGTGTGGTTTATAGACACTGGGTGTGGTTTATAGACACTGGGTATATTTTATAGACACTGGGTGTGGTTTATATTCACTGGGTGTGGTTTATAGACACTGGGTGTGGTTTATAGACACTGGGTGTTGTTTATGGACACTGGGTGTGATTTATAGACACTGGGTGTGATGTATAGATGCTCATGTTAGTTTCTATAGACTAGGTGTGGTTTAGAGACACTGGATTTGGTTTAGAGAAACTGGGTATAGTTTATAGAAACTAAGTGTGGTTTATATTCACTGGGTGTGGTTTATAGACAGCAGGTGTGGTTTATAGACTCTGGGTGTGATTTATAGACACTGGGTGTGATTTATTACAGTGGGTGTGGTTTATAGACACTGGGTGTGGTTTATAGACAGTGGGTTTGGTTTAGAGACAGTGGGTTTGGTTTAGAGACTCTGTGTGTGGTTTTTTGATTCTGGGTGTGATGTATAGATGCTCATGTTAGTTTCTATAGACTAGGTGTGATTTAGAGACATTGAATTTGGTTTAGAGAAACTGGGTATCTTTTATAGACACTGGGTGTGGTTTATAGACAGTGGGTGTTGTTTATACACACTGGGTGTGGTTTATGGACAATGGGAGTAGTCCATAAACACTGGGTGTGGTTCCTAGACAATCGGTATTGTTTATAGACACTGGGTATGGTTTTTAAGCTCTGGGTGTGGTTTATAGACACTGGGTGTGGTTTATAGACACTGGGTGTGGTTTAGAGACAGTGGGTGTGGTTTATAGATACTAGGTGTGATTTATAGACACTGGGTGTGCTTTATAGATTGTAGGTGTAGTTTATAGACAGTGGGTGTGATTTATAGACACTGGGTGTGGTTTATAGAGACTGGGTGTGGTTTATAGACACTGGGTGTGGTTTATAGTCACTGGGTGTAGTTTATAAACTCTGGGTGTTGCTTATATACAGCAGGTGTGGTTTATAAACTCTGTGTGTGATTTATACACACTGGGTTCGATTTATAGACATCGGGTGCAGTTTAAAGACACTGGGTGTGGTTTACAGATTCTATGTGCGGTTATAGACAGTGGGTGTGGTTTATAAACACGGTGTGGTTTACAGACAGCGGGTGTGGTTTATAGACAGTGGGTGTGGTTTATAGACAGCTGGTGTCGTTTATAGGCACTGGGTGTGATGTATAGACTCTGGATGTAGTTTATAGACTCTGGGTGTGGTTTATAGCCCCTTGGTGTGGTTTATAGACACTGGGTGTGGATTATAGACAGCGGGTGTGGTTTGTATATACTGGGTGTGGTTTATAGACACTGGGTGTGGTTTATAGACTCTGGGTGTGGTTTATAGCCCCTTGGTGTGGTTTATAGACACTGGGTGTGGTTTATAGACAGCGGGTGTGGTTTGTATATACTGGGTGTGGTTTGTAGACAGTGGGTGTGGTTTATAGACAATGGGAGTAGTCTATAAACACTGGGTGTGGTTCCTAGACTATGGGTATTGTTTATAGACACTAGGTATGGTTTTTAAACT